>BKZX01028017.1:47177-68543 GCA_014362285.1 Fagus crenata
AGAAGTGATAAGTGGATCCGAATAATAATTCTTAACTTATGACACTCACGGAGAAGTGATAAGTGAATCCGAATAGGGATTTGTTTACTTATGACACTCCCTAAGAAGTGATAAGTGGATCCGAATAATAATTCTTAACTTATGACACTCCCGGAGAAGTGATAAGTGAATCTGAATAGGGACTTGTTTACTTATGACACTCCCTAAGAAGTGATAAGTGGATCCGAATAATAATTCTTAACTTATGACACTCCCAGAGAAGTGATAAGTGAATCCGAATAGGGACTTGTTTACTTATGACACTCTCTAAGAAGTGATAAGTGGATCCAAATAATAATTCTTAACTTATGACACTCCCGGAGAAGTGATAAGTGAATCCGAATAGGGACTTGTTTAGAAAAAATACTTAATAAAATACTTCCTTACTTAAATAATCATCAACTCAGAAAAAGTATTTCTTCAGATTACATATATTCCAGGGTCTAAGGACCGATTTACCATTCAAGTTTGCCAATCTATATGCTCCTGCTCCGGCGAATGATGTCACTTTATATGGCCCCTCCCAATTCGGTCCCAGCTTGTCATCGTTCGGATTCTTGGTATTTACCATTACTTTCCGGAGCACTAAATCTCCAACTTGGAAACT
This sequence comes from Fagus crenata, assembly GCA_014362285.1. Taxonomy (NCBI): domain Eukaryota; kingdom Viridiplantae; phylum Streptophyta; class Magnoliopsida; order Fagales; family Fagaceae; genus Fagus; species Fagus crenata. The sequence continues at coordinate 47,824 of BKZX01028017.1, forward strand.
TCTTGGCCGAATATTCTTGTCATACCCTCGTTTCATCTGGTGCTGATACGAAACTAATCTAATTGTTGCCAAATTCCTTCTTTCTTCCATGAGATTTAAATCCTTTCGAAGGCTTGATTCATTCTCTTCTACATCAAATTTCGTTGTACGAGTTGTTGGTAAACCAACCTCAAGTGGAATTACAGCCTCCACCCCATACGCCAATGCGAACGGAGTTTCTCCGGTTGATTTTCTCTTGGTAGTTCTGTGAGTCCACAAGACACTCGGCAGTTCTTCAACCCACTTGCCTTTAGCCTCTTCTAATCTTTTCTTTATGCCATCTAGAATCACCTTATTCAAAACCTCAGCTTGACCGTTAGATTGCGGATATCCTGGCGAAGAGTAGAAATTCCTGATGCCAAGCTCCGAACAAAAGCCTTTAAAAAGTTTACCTTCAAACTGGGTACCATTGTCAGATATAATAGCCCAGGGTATTCCAAATCTTGTAATAATGCTCTTCCATAGAAATCGCTTCGTATCCACTTCACGGATGCGAGAAAGTGATTCGGCCTCTATCCACTTGGTGAAATAATCTGTTGCCATAACCAGAAACTTCTTATTCCTCGGAGCCCGAGGAAAAGGATCTACAATATCCAGGCCCCACTGTGCAAAGGGCCAAGGACTTGACAATGGATTTAGTTCACGAGCAGGTTGATGGATCTTCGGGGCAAATCTTTGGCATTTATCACACTTCCTAACATATCGAACTGCATCACTCTGCATATAGGGCCACCAATAACCCTGAGACATTGCTCGGTGTGCCAAGGATCTGCCCCCAGTGTGGCTGCCGCATATTCCCTCATGGATCTCAAAGAGTAAATCATCCACCAAGTTAGGGTGTACACACATGAGATACGGTCCAGAAAATGACCGTTTATAGAGATTCCCCTCTTTTGATAGCCAATACCCTGAAGCTTTCCTCTTGACCAGATTGGCTGCCTTGGGATCTTTAGGTAAACAATCGTCCCGTAAATAAGCTATTAGAGGATCCATCCAGCTTGCCTCCGTACACGTACTACAAATGCTACCACGGTATCAATCAGAGTACTCGGAGTGCTCAGAATCTCCACCGTCACTGTTCGATGTAAGTCTGAATCTAGAACAGCTACTAGTTTAGCCAAAATGTCTGCATGGGAATTATATTCTCTCCTGATCTGTTCTACCTGCACGGAGTCGAATTTTGAAAGTAAAGACTTGGCGATAGAAAGGTAAGACAACATCCGCTCATCCCGAGCTAAATATTCCCCTGAGATATGGTTGACCACAAACTGAGAATCACAGAACACCTGTAACTGATCTGCGCCCAACCGTGTGGCTGTTCTAAGGCCAATAAGCAGGGCCTCATATTCAGCCCCATTGTTTGATGCCAGGAAACTTAACCTCACAACCTGCTCCAAAACCAATCCCTCAGGAGAAACCAAAACAACACCTGCTCCAGCTCCTTTCAGATTTGAAGCCCCATCTACAAACAACTTCCACTTTATCGAACCTTCATCAGTATGGGAGCTTGAAGTGCAAGTCGGCTCTAAACCTTCTCTTTTTCCCTGGAATTCGGCTACAAAATTGGCCAAGACCTGCCCCTTTATAGAAGTTCGGGGTTTGTATTCAACACCAAGGGATCCCAAATGCACTCCCCATCTGGTGACCCGTCCTGAGAAATCTGAACTATGCATCAACATCTTCAAGGGGAGATCAGTAAGAATTGTAACAAGATTAGCTTGAAAGTAATGTGGGAGCTTCTTTGCAACTTGAATCAATGCCAGAGCAGCTTTCTCGAGGGGCAAATACCTGGACTTTGTTTCATCCATAGTTTTGCTCACGAAAAATACTGGCTTTTGGCCTTCATGAGTTTCCCGTACCAAGACAACACTAACGGCATGCTCCGAAATGGCTAAGTAAAGGAAGAGAGGTTCTCCCGAACAAGGGATAGAAAGACATGGAGGTGAAGAGAGATAAGTTTTTATTCCCTCAAAAGCATCCGAACACTCCTGGTCCCATAAAAACTTCCTCTTCTTTCCCAAGAGCTGGAAGAATGGGCGGCATCTATCAGCCGAACGAGAAATAAACCGACCCAACGCGGCAATCATCCTTGTTAGGCGTTGGACCTGCTTGGCATCCCTGGGAGGTTGAAGATTCAACAGAGCCGATACTTGATCCGGATTAGCTTCGACCCCATTATAACTGACCATGTGGCCTAGAAATTTGCCCAAGCTAACCCTAAATAGACACTTCGAGGTGTTAAGGCGCAGCTTAGCACCTTGGAGGATTTCCAGAACTTCTCTCAGATCCTCTATGTGACTCATCTTCTTTTTACTCCTTATCAGCATGTCATCTATGTATACTTCCACAGTCTTCCCAATCACACGTTCGAACATGCTGGTCACCATCCTTTGATAAGTTGCTCCTGCATTCTTCAATCCAAAGGGCATCACCCTATAACAGTAGATTCCTTTGAGAGTAATGAAGGCTGTTTTTTCCTGGTCAGAGTGGGCCATCGGAATTTGATGGTAGCCCTGGAAGGCATCCAAGAAATTCATCCTTTCATGCCCCGAAGCCGAATCTACCAACTGGTCTATTCTTGGAAGAGGGAATGGATCCTTCGGACAAGCTCTATTCAGATCAGTAAAATCAACACATACTCTTCATTTCTCATTCTTTTTCTTGACCACCACAGTATTAGAAAGCCAGGTAGGGTATTGTACTGACCGAATGGCATTAGCCTCCAGCAACCTCTCCACTTCCTTTGCCGCTATCTCGGCCCTTTCGGGTGCAAGTTTCCGACGCTTCTGACTTACTGGCTTGGCTTCCATAGAGATATTCAACGAATGACGAGCAAGGTCCGGGCTTACTCCAAGGGCTTCATAGACCGACCAAGCAAAAACCTCTCGGAACTCCATAAGTAGGGCGATCAACTCTTGTCTATCGCCTACGGATAGATTTGTACCTATCAAAAAATAGAATTCAGGTTTAGAAGGGTCAAAACGTACCTTTTCGGGATCCTTCTCCGCCGCGATTTCCTTCAACACGACGGTAGGTGCCTGTAATTGTCAAGAAGCTTTGGTGGGGTGTTCGTCCCCCAGATCTTTCTAAGCAACAGCTGCTAGGACACACTGTTTAGCTGTTACCTGATCGCCGTTCACCTCCATGACTCCATCTTCAGTGGGAAACCACAGTTTTTGATGCAAAGTTGATGGGACAGCTTTCATACGATGCAACCAATCTCTTCCCACAATTGCATTATATGGTGAGGAACCCCGTATTATAACAAACTCGGTCTGTAAACTAATCGGCCCAGCTAATACAGGGAGTGTTTTTTTCCCCATAGGGATTGTTGACTCACCCGTGAACCCGAACACAGGCATTGTAAAGTTTACAAGGTCTGCCTCTTTTAGGCCCAACTTCTCATAAAGGCCCTTATACATTATTTCTGCGAAGCTTCCTTGGTCAACGAGGACTCTTCGAACATCATAATCCCCAAATCTAAGAGTTATAACAAGAGGATCATTATGTGGCATTTATACGTCCGCCAAGTCTTCATCCGAAAATGAGACAACTTGATGCGCGGAGGAATTCAAAGCTCCCGAACAGGATGTTGACACGATATGTGCATAATCTACAATCCCAAAACTCCGCCTGAGATGTGATGCCTTTTGCATGTCTGACCGAAAAGATGTAGGTAAAATGGAAGTACACGATGGGTTGTGAATAACCTGAATAACACCTGCCGGAGCTGGCCCCTGTGTTCCCGACCGGCTAGAAGAAGTGCCTTTTGCTTTACCCCCAGCTGGGTTAGAATCAACATAATCAGCAAGATGTCCAGCCGTTACTAATTGTTCCAAATGGGCTTTATATTTGTGGCAGTTTTCGGTCAGATGTCCCCTGTCACGGTGGTTGAAGCAATAGAGATTCTGGTTCCTAACTGCTGGATCTCCTATCAGCTTAGATGTCCATATGAAAAAGGGCTTTCCTTTAATTTTATCCAACAAACGATGAATAGGCTCCTTGAAAACCGTTTGAAAGGCCTTACAGGAAGGTGGAGCATAACTGGTTGGAGCCGAAGACACCTTAGGAGCTTGACTTATCCGGCCTTGTGCTCTAGGATTCGGGGGTGGTACAGAAGCTGGTGGAACAGGAACTTCTGATATCATGGCGTTAGTATTACCCCCGTCTTCTTCTACTCTTACGAACCGTTCAACTCGGTTCATTAGCTTCTTAAGTGTAGTGGGAGGACGTTTAGTCAGAGACTGACGTAGTCCAGTGCTAGGAGGTAAACCCAATTTAAAAGCTTGGAGCGCTGTATCTTCTGCACAACCGTCAATATCATTGTAGGTTTCCCAGAATCTGGCCGAATAATCTTTAAGCGTCTCATTACTACCCAATCTGATCACCATAAGTGCATCTAGGCCCCTAGACCTATGACTATTCGTAATGAACCTGCCCACGAAGACCTCGGCCATCTGACTCCACGATCCGATTGATCCACGCTCAAGTTGGTTGAACCATCGGAGTGCCACCTCTCCCAGACTAGACGGGAATATCCTGCACATCAACGGATCTCTATAACGTCACAGGGCCATCCTATGATGATAATGGTCTATATGAGCGACAGGATCCGTGCGACCATTATAAATCTCAAGCCGAGGTGCTGTGAATCTTTCTGGTAGTTCGGCCTGCTCTATTGCATCAGAAAATGGTGATGATGATATTAGGTCCAAAGTCTTCCATACAGCTCCTTGCTCTCCTCGCCTTACTTTCTTCTTTGGCACAAGAGGAGGTAAAACACTTCTGTCACGGTGGTCGCTCACACCTTTATCCGAACATTCACCTTTTTTCTTAGTCTCCCGTGCAGTAACGGAAGTTTCTGCCGAAGTAAAGGCTTTTTCCTTTACTGAAGGGCTCTCTGCCCAATCTTCATGGTGTACACTGCGAGACGCCCCAAATTTTCCTTATTCAATCTTACGGAAATTTTTCCTCGGCCTTCCTTTTGCTATGGACATGTCTTGTGCTGCTTTCTTCAATGAATTGACCTCCTGGCGGAGTGCAGCGATTACCCTTTTACTATCGTCCGCTCGAGACTGCGCAGAAGGAGACCGGATAGACGATCTCAGGGCCCGAGGGGGTGTTATCTTTGTAGAACTTTCCCCATGACGTTCTGGTCGCTGGTCATCCATGTGCCGACGAGGAACAGTCTGTTTGGAGGAAGAAGTGACTGAGGTAACAATCCGAGTATGCTCGGAAGGCTTATAAGATGACTCTGTTGAAGTTTTAGGACATGATGGCCTTGAAGCCTGTCCTGCTGGTGATTCTGCGGGCCTGTGTTGATTAGGATTTGCCAGCCGACTACGTGAGGGCCTTGAAGTCTGTCGTACTAGAGATTCTGCGGGCCTGGAGGGTCCTGGGACAGATCGTGGCATGATCGACAAGGTGGATTGGATCCAACAGTATTAAAGAGCATTCCCACAGACAGCGCCAATTGTAAGTGGGATTTTTGTAATTGATAAAGGAAAGGCTGGTCAATGCTGACAAGATTTGCTCCCCCAGTCGAATCCAAACAATCTCGAACAGGATATTTAGATGCCCGAACAATTGTAAGGATGCCCGAACAGCATGGAATGCCTCCAGCCTGTATAATTACAACAACAAAGACTATCAGAAAGACTTGACCAACCCAGTGGGGGCTGACCTAAGAATCTCCGATGATTTTGTTAGAAATCCCATAAATAAGACAAATTTTAGAGATAAGAAATTATAGCTCTGTGTATTTCACTCTTAATAATTTGTTGTATATCGAGGAACCCCTTTTACATTGCCTCTCTTTTCTATTTATACCCTTTTTTTTACTTCTAAAGATATTTTCTCATCTTTCTTCTGTCTTCCTCTTCTTTCTTTCTCTGAGCACCATTAATGCTCCCTAATTACAGCTCATTTGCCTCGATTATCCCCCATTTAACTTGTGATGATCCTGACATTAGTATGATATTTCGTTTACATTTAATACTCCTGACACTGACTTGATATTTTACTTAACATTAATTACAGCATTATGGGATACTTCCACGTGTCTTATCATGTTGTTTGGATTTTTCGTAATAGATATAGAAGGACCTGAACACCCTCTACGGAAACAAACCTATCCGGTCATAACCGAACAGATGACATCAGTTCTTCTAGTTATTATTTCCGAATAAAATACCACCCCTCCAGATCCCCTCCTGCACTTTCTTTTTTCCCTTTTACTTTTTCAGATGCTTCATCATCCTCGTCGTTTTAGATGCTTAAACCACTTTTCATTTTCGAATCCTTTCTCGGTTGAATTGATGTAACAGTCCTTGCATCAAGATGCTCAATTTCCCTTACGTGACCCCAACTCCTTCTCTCTCTCTCTCTCCCACTTTTGGTGCTTTCTATCTTCATTGAACTCATTTCTCTCTCCATTTCTCTTTCATTTAATAAACGACTCCGGTAAATCTTTATAGAGAACCTGTTGTTGCAATCTTGCTTGGGGTTTTTTAGGAGCTGCTCGTTTTATTTATTTTGGACAAATGTGGAACAAACCGCCTGTATGTGTGGCCGTTCATCACTTTATTGTTGGAGTAATATGTCTTTCGCAGAAGATTTTGGTGTTTTGTTTTGAAGATCGAGTGAATGTTGGCTTTTGTAGATTTCGAATTCAGACTTTGTAAGGTTTGTTTGCTGTGTTAGTACTCAAAAGTTTCAGTGTTACTGGTCTTTTTTATTGTAAAATGTGATGTGTTTGGTGAAATTCGTTTAAGAGATGTTACTTATCAAAAAAAAAAAATTCGTTTAAGAGATGTGATGTGTTATTCTCTGGTTCAATTTCTCTTCTTCTTTTCCCTCCTACTCCACCTGTGCTAAATCTCTCCCTGTATTGAATTGAGATTCTGTGGTATCAAAACCAAATGAAACAATGTTTTTGGCATTAACTGATTAACACAGTAGAAAATTTCAGAGAGTCAAATAACTCCCATATTTTTCCAAATCGATTTCCTCATCTTTGCAAATTATGTTAAGTATTCAAGTCTCAATTTTTACATTAATGTGATAAGAATGTTTGGTATTGCTGCCTATCTCATATGGCCTCCAAGCTTGAGACAAATAGATGATAACGACAATTTAAGCTTTGAATTAATTCTTAAACAGACAATTAGATATTTAGATGTATTTCAGTATCATAGTTTGACACAACCCCATTCTGATCTGATTCCTGACTTCTTTGTCTTAATTGAAAAATGCCCACTAATTTTTTCTATATTAAACAATTTCCATATTAAAATTTGTTTTAGTTTGGATTATACCCATTCATGGCAAAAACTGCCACATTTTAACGGTATTACTTAAATATGTTTTGCCTTACAAAGCTCACCCTATTTTAGATGTGTCATGAAGATATAAAGATCATCATACTGAGTGCCAGCAGTGCATTTACTCTCAAAATCTAACCTAGGGGCTAAATAAACTCTGTGATTTCCTATTACAAACTTTCACTTGGATTATTTTAACTATTAAGAAGCTTTTTTATTTGGAGGCCATAGGAGAAGAAGCTGCAGAAAGTCAGACCCCCCATTATTACAAACTTAACCAGCAAAGCTCCTCTCAAGAGGCCTGTTTTATTTTCAATTCACCCTTTCATTAACCCATTTTTAGTTTTATTTTTTTATGGTGGCAGAAAGAGCTCTGAAAGAATAAAGATTCAAGGGAAAAACACTAAGCGCGGAATGGAGATTTCTGTCACATTTTTAAACAAAAGTATGAACCGGTTAAAATAGTTGCACATCCGTATAATATTTTCGTTGTGAATCTTTTGAATGCAAGTGTCTGCTATTTCATTCTTGGCAGCATCTATTATCTGATTTGTGGTAGCCACTAATGCAAGCATGAATTTCCTTTCTGTGACTCCTGATATTCTGGTGACTCTTCATGTATCAAGTGAGGAAGCTATTGAAACTGCTAAGCTGCTTGCCTTGAAAGACAGTTTGCTAGTATGGTAATTACTTAAAAAAAGCTGTAATAGTTCTCAAGGAACTTTTTACACTCCAATTTCTGTTAAAAATAATTGTAAGAGTTCTTTTGATACAGGTCTTTATAATATTACGTTTCTATGCTGATTGTGGGAGCATGTTTTTTGCAGGGGGGATTTCATCTGCTGGTGCACCAGCTGTTGCAATAAAGTTATCAAGGAGGCAAGAGAATGATGGAAAACTCATTGTTGTAAGTCTAACTGCCCAAGGCCCAGTGGTAATCTCCCTCCTCAAAAAGCCCCACTCCTTTGTGAGGACGTGGGTTCGATCTCCGGATCCCCAAAATAAACGTGTGTGTGAGTTTAGATTAAAATTTCTATTATAAAAAAATAATAATAATAATAAAACAAAATAAAATCTGACTGCAATAAAGTTAATTTGGGCTAATGCAAAATGAAAGGTATATTATTGCAGATTTAATCACAGCCAACACATAATGTTCAAGGATGATCATAGAGCTAGGCTTGGTAAAGCTTAATTTTGACGTCATCTCTGAAGAATAGTTCAAGGAATAAGGTTATTGTCCAACACTTGCCCTTTCATCGTACCATAACTTAGTAATTCTGCGCTGGCTATGATTAGCTAGAACTCTGACCATAAACACGAATTATTCGGTTGTAAATTTATGTTGTCTTTTGATAAACGATTTGAACTCCATATACTATAATGACTTATTTATAGTGCTTTCAAACCAATATCTTCTTTCAAAACCTTTTAAATAGATTATTTGATCTAATATATTAGATAATGCATTCTCATATGTTCATTTGAAATTAATTTCACTCTTACGAGTATACTTGATTTTTGTGAAAAAAATCAATTGTTAATATAAAATTATTTTCAAACCTTATGAAGTTAATGAAAAGACATTATTTAAACTAGAAGCCACTTAATTTATTTCAACAAAGTCATAATATTTCCAAAATGTTAAATGAAATTTCTTTTACTTTCAAAAGTCATCATTCTTAAACAACACTCATTTGAATAAAAATATTATAAGAATAAATCAATTTATAAATTAAATTATTTATTTCAAATGTTTTAATCCTTCAATCAATCATCAATATCAATATAAAAGCAAAAACCTTTAACTAAGGTTCTGTCAAGTGTCTTATAAACTGATCTGGCACTGATGTGGCATACTAACACATCAGCAATTAAAACACCCAATTAATACGTCAGCATTAATCTAACAAAATCATTAAAATAAAATATAAAAAAATTAAAAAAATCATTAAAATAAAATATAATAAAATATAAAAACTAAAAAGAAAACCATCAGCAATGCCATACAAGGTCCTTCCCTACCTCTTTAGGGCATAGAACACATCCATGGCAATCATGATCTTCTACAGCCTCCATGCCGATGATCTCTCTTGCTTCATGTCCAACACCAAGCCCCTCAGAGTCGCCGTCCTTCTCAGTGGTGGCGTCAATAGCAGCACCGCTCTTCGCCTCCTCCATGCCGCTGGTCACTCCTGCAGTGCTTTCTACCTCAAAATCTGGTATATGCCATGGATGTGGTATATGCCCTCAAAATTGTATGGTTTTGAGGAAATGGGTTTTGTGGGGGTGGGTTTATGGGTTGTATTGGTGAGAGAAAGATGGTTTTGGTGGAGAAAAAGAGAGATGGGTTTGTGGGTTCTGATAGAGAGAAAGAGAAGGAAGAGAGATTTAGGGGTGGGGGCGGCCATGGAAGACGGTGGGAAGAAGCAAGGAGACGGTGGGAAGAGAAATGGAGAAAACTTAGATTTGATTGTGTGTAGTAGGATTTATGGTTTTACTTGTAAAATGCTTACGTGGTGCTTCCTGATTGGAGGGTGTAAAACTGTGTTTTACACCAGATCCTTACTGAATTTAATCTCATTCTTTTTATGTCTCATTTCCATGTTTAACCACTGACAACGGTTGGCTTTTCCATTTTATTTTTGGACAGTTATCATATTTTCTTCAACTGTCATCATTTTATCGTGAATTTCAACTTTCTCTTTTCTCCCTGGCGAAGCAATAACAGTGACAAGGTTTTGCAATTTTGCTTTTCTACGGCCAAAAAAATTAGAAACCAACGTTTACGACTTTCTACAATATGTATCATCATTTTTTGTTTCGTTTGTTTTTTAAGTTGCTTTCGCTTGTCAATTACAGGGATGCATTCTTACTTTTGTTGGGGTTACTATAGCTATTTGCTCTACTCCATTTGTTGCCTTCTCAAATTTGATTGCTATTGCTGTTTGGCCAACTTGGGTAGCCGTTGCTGTGTCTGAGACCTTGCGAAAGGTATGTCTTTCGTAAATGCCAGTTGTGTTTTCCTTCTTAGACCAAAATTTACTCATTCTGTAGTCATCCTCTGGTTTTATTGATGATTAAATTCTCTCTCCATTTATATGTTCTCTGAGGAAATTCTGTTGTATTTAGGAAGAAAGATCAATATACTTCTGAAGTGTATTTTACATTAGGAAGAGTTAATTAGTTGTTGTATTTAACTTCCTGATTGAATTCAATTATATGTTTTTTTTTTTTTTTTTTTTCTTTCTATCTCCAGTTTTTGCCTATACTGAGTAGTTGATCTTTCTATATATATATATACTGAGTACTTAATCTTTCCCAATTCAAAACTAGATTCTTTGATCTGGTATAAGCCCAACAATGGGCATCATTCTCTTTTATTGAATGCTTTGGCTTTTGTGGAACTGGCAGTATATACTACACTCTATCCACAAGTTTGGGTAAGGCCAATTTGGATGCCAGTGCTCATGCCATAGAACATGTCCTCAATGCGCCACCATTCTCTATGTGACTCCTCGGGAAATGCCTAGCTATTGTACTCAGTCTCAAAATTATATGTTTTTTAAAAGTCAAAGACATCTCTTTCACTACTATAGTTTAAATCGATAAGTGTAGTTTGAGAATTTGTACATTTTTATTTGGCAGACAATACACTAAAGAATGGACAAAATTTAAGTAGAGTTAATTAGTTGTTGTATTTAACTTTTCTGAAGCATTAATTACCACCTGCAGAGGCTTAACAAAGGAAGGAAGTAGTTTGGGTTTATAGAGAATGAATGCTTTAGTAATGTCTCATTCTTCAAGTTCATCATTTGCAGAGGCTTAGCAGATTTTGGTTGTTGGACCAGAAAATGTTTACAAATCATTTCCCAATTTGAATTGAATGCATCCAATGATAACACCAAACATTTTTGAACAAAATCTATTGTAGTTTATAATAATCCTTGTGGTGAAGAATTTTACAGTAACTCTACATCTCGGTAGTCGGTAGAATGAAGTTAGACAAGAAGGTACTTAAAGTATTTCTTTACCATGCTTTGACATGTTCCTCATTGATAAGTGTTCTATCCCCTCACAGTTGTCCATGCACCATTTATCTCTGCCTAGAAAACTTTTATTTTCCTCGATTTGTATTTTTGTTTAACTTAAATTTCCGGAGTACAAGATTCTAAACCTGACAAAAACTGGGGAAGCAGAAATTGCAGCTATGGGTGTTGTCATTGTACAATATGTAGTTCTTTGCACATTGATGGGGTTTTTCCTACTTGATATGTTTCCCAATTTACATGTTTTGTCCACAAAAGATTTAAAGATGAATAATAAGGATAAGTACTTAATACATTTTTGTTTTCTAACCTGTGATTAATGGCCTAGATTAGAAATGCTAAGAAAATTGTCACCACAAACTTTATCTGGTTTTGGAATGATGCAGCTGACCTGAGAGTAGCCATGAAACATTGAACAAGGTTCCTGATATTATGAACTTTTTGAAAAGGTATTTAGTGCAATTTACACTTTCTTCAGAAACTAGTAAAAAATTCAATGTCTTAGCATGAAACTCACTTGGCAGAAGATCAAAATACTGCTTTTTAAGTTTTATTTTAGAGCATTCTCTTTTTTGTATAATTGTTTAGACTGAAGTAAGTGGCTTAAGGGTTAAAACTCGAGTTAAGATTCTGTTTTGGGTCGCTTGAATTTGAAATTTTGGCATCCAAAATTTTTATGGCAAAGAAAAAGGGTAAAGCTGACTGAATTCTTTTGTTTTGATGATATTCTGCTTATTATGTTTTTATACTCTTTTGTTGTTTTTGTACCTAGAGAAGGTCATGTCCCCCTACCCATGTCAGATTTGGATTTCAAGCAGTCCACTATGGCAACACCATTCTCTATCGATAAAAAAACAACTGACAATGTGCCAAAAACAATCATTCCTCATGGCTGCTTCAGCGAAGTGTATTTGTTGGTCCCAAACATTTCCTACCATTGTACATCAACCTTGCTCAAATGTTGTTCTCATACCCAATCAGAATTGGGGAAGTACAGTCCATCAAATGTTCAACTCCCAAGTATACTTCTATTTTAGCTATCCTGTGGTTATCCAAATAGGCAATGAAAAGTTATGCTATAAATGCAAATGATAAATTCTTTTGGACAAATTATTGAAGTAAGTAGTCTTATATTATATTTATTTGAGAAATTTTTAATTTATTTTATAATATGAGTATAAATTTCCGTGCATCGCACGGGTTTGCGACTAGTTGTATATAAAGGATAAGAGTTTGTGTCCTAATTATTGTTATGAATCTAATTTCATAATAAGAAAAGTAGGTAAAGTGAAGGAAAGTCAATGGCTAGGAAATGTTTTAGACAACTTCTGGTAGCAATGATGGATATGGTTATCCTTCTTCAAATTCAAGTGCAAGCTAATGACCTTACTTCTACCTCTTTCCATTCATCTTCACTTCCAATCCCACTTCCGCATCCCTCTGAAATTGATATTATGCGAGGGCCATTTTATGATTGCATCTATTATATAAACTAATAGGTGAAGCTGAGAGATTTTTTTTTGTCTTCTCTCAAACTTGCCTCGTCAGATTTACTCTTCTCGCATCAATCCAAATCTCATGCCTCTTAATTCTCTCATAATATTTCAAATTCGACCCACTTTCTCTTTTTTTTGGGCTAGACTTTTATTATTATTATCTTCTCACTCTCACACTTATAACTCTCTTAACTTTCTCTCTCACACGTGTAGCCAATTAATTATCTCTTTAAATTCTTGATCTATTACAAATAATTGCTATCAAGATAATTACTGTCTAACCCTCTCTCCCTTCAACACAAACGGCTAACATTTCACCCTTCTCTCTCTTTCACACGTTTCCTTTCTTACTGTCTCTCTCTCACATATCTCATCTCTAACGTTTTCTCCTCAGCACCTCTTCATCTCCCACACCTCTTCATCTCCCATTCTTCTTTTTTCTTTGTTCATCCGTTACCCGGTCAAATCCTTTTGCGCCCCTTCATTCCATCTACTGTTACATTGTTTCCTCTTCATCAGTTTCAAAAACTCCCCTCTCTCATCAATCCTTTATTTAAGCCTCTCAACTAGCATCACAATTTACCACTCCAAGCTATTTGCCGCACAAGAAGGTGAGTATCTAATCTCTGGAACACCACCCCGTTCTCTCTCTCTCTCTCCAATTTTCTTTATTATTTGGTGTGTGCGCAACTACCAAAAGTTTTTGTTAATAGCTTAGTGTTTTGTTCTTTTTTTTTATAATTTGATTCTGATTTTTTTTTTCTTCTTTTTAGTTGTTGGAAATTGGGTTTGTCTTTTACTGTGGACAATTATTTAATCTCATTCGAAGAGAGGCTAACCCCATTGCTGTCAAAGTGTTCGACAAAATTCCTGAGACAAACTGACAAAGTGGCTGTGGTTGAACGCAGAAATTTGGGTTTCAATAGCTATACAATTGGCTTTAGGTGAGTGAATATGTTTTTTATTCTGACACATTTGCTTACAAATGGTTGCCCTGATGTTTTAGATATCTCTAATAACTGTTGCGAGTGAGCATCCTGAAGGAGCATCTTTTGATCCACTGATTGGGAGGAACGTGAGAACCAGGTGACCTGATGACAATAATTTTTATGAAGCGGTTATAACTTATCACAATCCAGCTGATGTGTATATATGGCTCTTGATTGCGTTTAAATCTAGATTGCAGCGATCTATGTAGTTGAATATTATCCTTTAATCTTTGTCAGGGGCGACATGCTCTGGTCTATGATATTGGCACTGCAAGTGAGACATGGGAATGGGTTAATCTCTCAGAGGTATATCTGATGCTTTGTCCCCATGGCTTACAGATGCTTTCGAACCTACAATAGCTATCTGAAGCTTTTTAAGGTAGTAGAAAGGGCTTAGATCTGCTTGATGCAGAAAAAAGGGGCAACTGAAAGAGAAAAGGATAGGGAAAGGATTTATGTTGGTGTTTGAGTTCAATTCAAGAGACACAAGCTAGATTTCAAGCCTGAAATTTCTGATATAGGATGGCAAAAAATAAAAGCACTTAAAAGACTCTAAAAGAATATAGGTAATTTTCGTAAATTGAATTCAAAATTTTCAACAATATCTATCAATTCCATGTCTGTGTTATCTCCCCCCTCAATCTATTTGAAGAAATGTCTAAACCAAAGTAATAGTCTTATTCCATGATTTGCCCTGTTAGAATTCCTTTGGTATGGTTTATCAATTTTATTTATTTATTTTAAAAATTGGGCTGAGGGATACTTGGCCAATGCTTTGGGAGGTTGCTAATTGATGTTGTTAGACATAAACGATTATTCATATACGTTTGAAATATTGTTTGGCAGATCTTAGAAGTGATATAAAAATTTATGCATCTACTTTGATTTTGATAATTGCTACAAATGAGGTTTGGTCTTTGTCTTCAGAAAGTTTACATAAGTGCAGTACACATTTTCAATCTTTTGGTCAATTGACCCTGTATTTAAGAGCCAAACTTTCAATAGTAGAATTTGAAGAATTTCTATATTGTGTAATATGGTGTGGCAACAGAGGAACAAATGGGTCTTTGAAGGAAGATTGCAAGACCCCGCATTTGTGAAAGATTATGGGATGCAATGGCCTTATGATTTCAGCACAGCAATGTAAAAGGAGCATTATTGTGGCCAACAACCAGCTTCTCATGTATATACACTTTGTTGGATTGGGCATTGTTATTTCTGATCATAATGGTCAGCTTGCTATTGTAATGACACGATTTTGTGGTTTGTTTTTGGAAATGAATCATACCAGCATCTGTGGTTTTTTGAAAGTTTTGCATTTTGATCTTGAAATGTTGCTTAGATCTATTGTGTTGGTTGTACATTCTACATCTTGCTATAAGGTTTTAATGGGTCCAACATAATAAATAATATTTTCACCTATTGGTCACATATTAGAAGACTGCATCATGTTCTTCATTCTTTTCCACTTTGAAGTATTTTATTTGCTTAAAATTTGTTTAATAATGCATTGAAATTAGCTTTGTATGCCTCTATAGTTTGTGAGAGATTGTTTGGTTGGAGGAAACTTTGCCATGTCTCTAAAGGCTTTTAATCCCTGTTATGTATACTTGCATATAATAAATAAAATTACCTTCTTTATAAAAAAATAATAATAATGATGATAATAATAATAGATGATAGTCACTAATGTTTCTACGCAAGAAATGATTGTTTATAAAATTATGCATCTTTAAATTAGCTATTGTTTGGTTATAAGATTGATTTTCAAATTAGTGATATGCACTTACAAGAGTGAAGCAAATCAATTTGAAAATTTGTTTATGATGCACTTCAGCTTTGAACTGATAATATAATGTACAGTGCCTGGGTTAGGACCACCCTGACACTACTCAAAGGCATGCCTTTTTCTTTGTTAATGGCCCAACAACATAACAACATACTCCGTAAGCAAAAGATTCTTTGCTTCCTTCATCATGTTTTCTAATATTCAGGTGAGTAAAACAAATTTGTTTAAATCCAATTTGTTTTTCTTTTTTTTTTTTTTTTTAAAAGACATTCAACATAAAAATAAAAATAAAATGACATTTCCTTAAATCTTATTTCAATAGGTTCACCGTGCATCGCACGGGTTTGCAACTAGTTTCATTAAAACTTGAAGATTGTGAGGAACAGCATAAAAAAATGAGTCTTGAGATTGTGAGTTATGTTATTGGAAGTTATGAAACCTGCTTTGGGGGGCGTGACATAATAGAAATGGACCCAGTTTGGAGGGTAAGCTTCGAAAATTACTCAGTTTGGAGGAAAGCAAGAGATGGCATTGATCACTGCCACCACATACATCATACTAGTTTTGGTGTTTCAAGTTGTTTACTTGCATGGTACAGAAAGCATATAAAAATCTACTGAGATTTCGTTTATATATAGAATCCAAGGGATAGCTCCAACTTTAGATTTGGTAATGGTCTCTCTCTCTCTCTCTCTTAGAAAGAGATCCAAGCCACTCAGATTAACCTAAATTTGGCTTATAGTTGGAATATTGGAATGGAAAGGTGCAAAGTGAAAAATATGAAACATTATTAAATGATTGGAGTCCCCAAAAGGGAAGGAGTTCATAAATGTTGCAAATAATATGAAAACAAATGGATGAGACCTTTAAGATGGTGTACGCAACCTTTTGGCTAGCATACACATTTCCATGTATATGGTTTCACTCAAACAACATTTTTGCAATGATTTTGAACAACTATATCTCACTTGTTTAAATAATATATAAACGATTAAATTGGAACTCATTTCGAAGCCTTAGATTTTAAAATTTGTTTATGTTTTGTGAGACATCATTGAAATAGTGCTTAAGGATCGTTTCTGAAAACATCTTTCAATTGTGAATTGTATTAAATCTTTATTAGGAAGTCACCAAAACCCATACTATTATAGGCATTCTGCTCACCTATGGACCAACAATCTTGTTAGTTTTGGTGGGAATTTGAAATTTACCTTTTGTGTTATTACTCCAATTTTATTTGGATTAAATATCCTTTTGGTCCCTCTATCTTGTTAATTGTTTCAATTTAGTCCTTGTGTTACTATTGTTTTCAATAAGATTTTTGAATCTTTTTCAAAATCATTACAATGTAGCCCATGTACACCATGGTTTTAAAAACCGGACCGGAGAGAGAACCGGAAAGGGAGGTGGTTCCCGTATTAGTGGTCGGACCGGGGTCGAACCAGTGACGTCATAAATAATTTAATTAATTATATTAATAAATAATATTAATTTATATGTTTTTTTATATTTTATTTGTAGTGATTTCTTATTCTTATTCTTTTTTCTTATTATTTTTATAAATTAGAAGCAAACAAAAATACATAAAAAGCTTAAACAAAAAAAGAAAAAAAGAAAAGAAAAAGATTTTGTTCTTTGGCCCAACAATAACGTAGAGCATTAGAACAGGTTTGTTGTTTAACAACACTAAGTCCACAGCCATGTTTGTTATTTAATACCTCTAACTCCACGGCCAGGGGAATAAGGGAAATGAAAAGTCCGAAAAAATATATATTGATGGGAGAGTGATTAGAGAGAAGGTTTGTTGTTCAGTGAGTAATTTGTTGTTCACCGTCAAGATGTGTTGTTCATTGAGTATTTGACTATTTATATAATAAGTTATTGGTAATATTATTTGATTTTTTCAATGTGGGATTTGTTGTTTTGTGTGATAAATTTGTTCATTGAGTAATTTGATTATTTATTTGATAAGTCTTTGGTAATATAATTTGACTTTTTCAATGTGGGATTTGTTATTTGGTGAGAAAGACTTTTTTAAAGTCCCACATTGGAAAAACTAAAGAAGATGCTATACTTTCTCCTCTATAAATACTACACCCTACAAAAAATTAAAACATAAATATATGGGCTATTTTATTTTGTGGGCCTACCATTTAAACGTTGGGCTACATTTTGTGTAAGCCTAGCATTCTTTAGTTCATTGTTGGGTTAGCTTTTTTTTTTTTGTAAACCTAACATAAAACTTTTTTTTTTTTCAAAAAACAAATGTTTTTTTAAAAGTGGTCAAACCGGCAGTTGAACCGGCTGGTTCCCGGTTTTTATAGTCTTTTTCTTAATTTCTGGTTTTTTAAGGAAACCGGACCGGACCAAGTACCGGTCCTCGGTTCAACCGGTTGAATCGGCCGGTCCGGTCCGATTTTTAAAACCATGATGTACACATGCTTCTAGAGCTAATCTATTAGCTATGACACTAGGTGCATTTCCCCAAGGGTGCCCTAAAGTTCCTTTGATTACTCAAAACTTCTATCACTCCATCCACACAAGGGCAAAGAACCCATTGTTGTATTGGTAAGGCTTGTTGGAAAACTCTTCGCCGGACTTGATTTCTCGCTCTTTGTTGTTCAAAATGAATGGTTCAATTTTTTAAAATTTCTAATTATTCCAAAATTTTATAAGTTGCAACATGTTATAAATTGTTTCTATGTGGCATGTTTCTTAGGATGTCACACACTCACTAGTCAACGTGACATTGATGGGGGCTTGATATGGTAATGTACATGACTCTAAACCTGTCAATTTTTAAGAGCCATTTGTCGTGTGCATTGTCATTGTCCATTCCCGATTTTCGTTGGGGAGATCAACCATCCGAAATGTCAACATGTGTTTATCTATTGCACAAACCCCACGTGTGTATGAGAAGTTAAATTAGTGGAAAGTGGGGACATCTGTGATCTATGGAGTCATCACCAATCATTGAGATTTTAACTTAATGCGATTTGACTATCGATTAAATTTAAAAAAAATAAAAATAAAAAAATAAGGCGGGATTTGAACCCAGGTCCACCTTTTACCATCAGGTCAAGACATCAATTAGTTTTTGGTGTAGGCGGGATTCACGACAAGAGAATTTACCAGTTAGCTAACTCGAACCCACACACCTACTTCGATATTAGAATAATTATAATAATAATAAACTTTATATATTACCGATGTTCACTCATGTAAGTAAACAAAAAAAAAGTGACATCTTTTTGCAACTCACCCTAAATAAACAAGAAGCTTCCTTAGTTCCTTTTCCATTTCTCATTTTCTCCCTCAACACCAGGCCACACCACAACCCTCTATGTCTCTTTCTCAACCACAATCATATCTCTCTCCTTTCAATCTCAGCCTTGTCTCTATCTCTCAACCCCTAATTTCTCTTTAGTTTTGCAAAGTTATACGTTTTGATAGTTCAGTGGATTCAGTTGTGAAAATATGATATCTTTGAGCTATGATTTGCTATAGTGTTATTCTCTAAACTTTTTCTCGATACTCAATTAGCTAAACTATAAAGGGATTGATGCCACGTGGAGTCATGCACACATTTTGTGAAGTAGAGAAACTTAACATATTTGTAAATCAATCTTGCTTCTTAATATATATATATATATATATATATATATTGTTGATCTGATCTGATCACTTGGTATACTAATCTGTTTTGGTTCATTCTCCCCTTTCTAAGTTGTAAAAAAACCAATATCCTGTAGAGGCTAATTATAGTTCGATGCATTATTTGTTTGTAAATTAGTGTATATTGGGTTTGTAAGTTTTGGTTAATAATGGCTTTTTTCAATGGCCCTAGATGCATGAGGATGCTGCTTCAGATCCTAGTCCACCTACATCGAATGGTTAAGAATGGTTGAAATTGAAGATTGAAGCGGAAGACAAATTATTGTTGAAGTTGTTTTTTTTAAGTTCTTTATTATTCTACTTATTTCAATAATTTTTTGTTGGTCTTGTAATTTGACACTTATTTAGTTATTTCATTATTTCATGCTTGCTTGTACTTAAATTTATTTCCTTTGGGTTTGTGATTATTTAAACTAGTAGTCTAAGACTCTAATATGCTTGTATTGTTTCATATAAAAATAAAATAAAATAAAAAGTATGCTTGTATTGTATGGGTTTTAACTTTTTGCTTTATTTTGTATGGATTTTAAGAGACACATTAATGATTGTAAATTTTGTACCAAATAGAGCAACACTAGAAGCTACTTTCTCTACTTGGAGAGAGTCAAAACAAGAAATTGGAGCTCTGATCAGTTCTCTCCAGTCTCTTTACACTCTCTACCCATATTAAAAAGGAAATAGTTTACTTTCAACTCGGTTTGGAAGAATTTTTCTCCAACCTACTACGTGGAAATTAAATAGACTATTCACGTATATTTTTAGTCTCATGGCCTTTTTAATGAGCCATGTGATTTTTTTAAATAATACATGTGGATAGTCTATTAATTGACACATAGTGGGTTGAAGGAGAATTCCTCCAAACCGGGTTAGAGGAAACTCTGTCCAATATGCTAGAGTTGCTTAGCCAAACCAGCTAGATAGTTTTATCATTCATTTTTGGGTAAACTACATTTTTCCACCCTAATCTTTCATCCATTTTTAATGTCCCCGAAACTTTCGATTGTAATAATGTACTCCTCAATTTGACATAATTGCACACCTAGTACATCCTCCATCTAAATTGAGGTTAAATTGGACGAAAAACTCAGTCATGTGCAAGGGCAGTGTGGACATTTCCGAGAATTTATTTTTTCAGTAAAATTATTTTCGAAAATTCAATTTCAATGTAGCTTCACGAGTATGGTGGAAAAGTGTAATTTACCCTTCTTTTTCTTAAGACTCACGTGATGATCTCATGTTGCAAGGGAGCTTTGTCCAAAGCACCATAATAGCATAGTTATCAATTTTGTTCTGTTCCGGTTGGAATAGCCGGAATTTCTTGTACCGGTAAGCTAACCGGAACAAGAAACCCCCCCCCCCCA
>BKZX01028019.1:5814-29248 GCA_014362285.1 Fagus crenata
AAAAAAAAAAAAAAAAAAAAAAAAAAAAAAAAAGGGGATAAAGGGTGCACCTTTCAAACACAAACCACCATACAACCATCAGGAGAAAAAACAAAACTCGAGTACAACATCAGCAGTTGTTGGGGGAGTGGACACTATAGGTTTAAATAGGAGAATGGGTAGATGAGTGAGGCAAAGTAATGGTGAGCAATCAATTGAGCAATTAGTGAGGTGCAATCAATTGGGTAAATTGGTGATTTAATGGGTATGAAAAAAAAAAAAACGAAGAGGGAGGTTAAGAGTCGGGGAAGAGAAAGAAAATAGTAGGGAAGAGGCCTAGGAGATGAAGAGGCATGGGAGATGAAAAGGCAAAGGAGATGAAGGGTTGGGAGATGAAGAGGCTTAGCCTATGAGAGAGAGAGAGAGAGAAAGAGGGAGAGAGAGAAGAGTGAGGTGAAAGTATGTGGGAGTAGAGATTCTTACGTGGCAATGTTTCGAGAAGGGTAAAAAATTTCTCTCTGCTTCAGGTTTTAATTTATATTATAGATTATAGATTATAGATTATAGATATAGATAATAAAAATTTGTAATCCACGGGTAGTACTTGGCAATTCTTGCGATATAAAGAGCTAGCCACCAGTAGTTTCTGATCTCACAGGGGATTCCTTTCCAATGTCAAGGATATTTTATAAAAATACAGATCACCCATTTTACAGCCTAATCTTCTTTTGGTTACCTAAACTGTTCAGCCAACTTTGACACTATTAAAGTGAGAGTCTCGTCCCACATTGACCAAGTATTCTTGAGTTATACAATTTATAAGCCATGGACATTCCTTATCTTTCAAGGCGTCTTTTGAGATTGAGTTAGGCCCATTGGACTTTAACATGGTATCAGAGCAGGTGATCCCAAGTTCGAACCCTGACTCCACTCTACCTCCCATTTAAAAAAATTAAAAATCCCACGTGTTGGGCCCCATTCATTAAGGGGGGAGTCTAAGCCCACACGTGAGGGGGAGTGTTAGAATATTGGTTAAATGATTAAATTCACCATATCCTAATAGCTTAAGCTTTTGGGATAATCGGTAATTTCTTATAACTCAATCTCAAAAGACGCCTTGAAAGATAAGGAATGTCCATGGCTTATAAATTGTATAACTCAAGAATACTTGGTCAATGTGGGACGAGACTCTCACTTTAATATGCCCCCTCACGTGTGGCGGACCAACCAAACACGTGGACCATAATAGGGGGGGAGATCTGCCCAACACCCAAGGGGTGGCTCTGATATCATGTTAAATTACCGATTATCCCAAAAGGTTAAACTATTAGGATATGGTGAATTTAATCATTTAACCAATATTCTAACAGACACCTAATTATGTCCTTAGTCGGAGGCTTTAAATTTTGATTATGTTGGAGTTGGAGCCTTTCCATGGTGGTGGGGGTAACTTTTTCATATCTCCAGGTACTGAAGTTCGGGTGCAATAAGTTCTACCAACTACCTACAAAGCAAGAGATCCCTTTCCATGGAAAGCCAAGTTGAAGTTTCCCTGAGTGGTTGAGGATTTATTTCAAGTTATATCCACGCAAAGGCTTAGTATACAATCAATGCTGGATTGTTTTACTGTTCACTTTGAAAGGGAGATGGAAGGAGCAAGAGTGTCCCAATGGTACAAGATTGGTTGTAGCCCAAGAATCATAGTAGAGGGAATTGTAAATTGATCAATGCAATTGTTTCATTAAAATTTGTGAGTACTCTCAATCTCCTCTTCTCTTCTCATTTCTCTCTTCCAACAAACAGCACCTACTAAGATTTCCTTTGTTTTTTCTACTTGCGATTTTGTATTCTATTTACTAATTAGTTGTTCATATACTATTACAGATCTTGGTTATCCTTCATGATTTTGAAGTTATTTTTTTTCCTTTAATAAGTAAATTAATTTGAAGTTAGTTTTCAATCTTGAAAAATAATCAATGAGATACATTATTTATTCTGTCCTAATTAGAGTGGTTCACAAACTCTCCCGTTTTTTGTACCCCATAAATAAGAGCATCTTGAGATTCCAATCAAATTGAATGAGACATTGATTGCATTTTTTTTTAGAACAAATTATAATATTGGATGAGCCATATTACCATTAAGATTTTATTGAAACTATATTTATATTATTCTCTTTGAGTTTTCTTTCTTTTTAATTTTTTTCTTAGAAATTTCTGTTTATAGGTCAACTGGAGCCATATTGTCTATGTAAATGCAAGCGTTTATCTGAACACTATACTTGGAAACAGTACCAGTAATGCATAGGTGAGGCCTAGATTTTTCCAGCACTTACACGTTCGTTGCTTCCATCTCCTATCTATGTATACAGTATTTCTGACAATTCTTCTGGTTTTCAAATCAGATGTTGATTTGTTATGGTTTCATAGCTTGAAGCCTCTATGCCGGTTACTTCAACACTTAACTACATTATGAGGTAGACATCTATGGTTAGCCTTTTTACTTGTTAATTTCATAAAAAAACATTTCACACAAAATCACTTGTACATGTCTCTATTAGAACATTTAAAAATACTATCTCTATTTAAGGTTTTCCATCTATAGTGGTGTTTTCTTCTTGTAACCTATATATTATAGTCTTACCAAACAAGTGACCATTATACTGGATGCCCTAGATTATGCAAATGTTCAGAGGATAGTTCATAATCACTTGCATATAAGATACTATACCTGTCTCTATAAACTAAAACCAGTTATATATTTTAAGTACAATTGGTTTTGTAACTCATAAATAACAGTAAAAAATTCTATAAGTTTAGTCACGTATGATCAGTATTGACATAAGTAGTTTGGAAAACCACGGTGTGGATAGATTCTGATGACTTCTAGCATGATTTCCAGAAAAAGGCAATATGAAGCACATGCTCCAAGCATGGGTAGTTCTGATTCTTGTCAATGACATGGATGTCTTTGGTTTTTAAGGATACTTACAGAAAACAGATCACAAAGGTTCTACTTGGTGTCACACTTTTTAAAACATTAACCATGTGCTGCTATGACCTCTCATAGTCTTTGGTGCCATTGATAGGGCCTGAAACTTACTGTCAATTGTAGTTAGTCACTTGCAAGAGATGACAGGAGCCTTGAAGATGCAGGCCTCTATTTGGGTCTTCTCAAGATTGTTTTGAGCACACCTCTGAATCAAACAACTAATCACACTTACTAGTGACTCCTAATTACGTCGTTGCATTATTCAATTTTCCCAAGACTTTTCCTTTTTAAAAAAATTTCTTAATCTATCTAGAAATTACGTCGTTGCATTATTCAGTTTCCTGAGTGAACCTTTCTCCAAAAAAAAATTTATTCTACCATAAAAATTATACTGTCATGAAGACAATATATCTATTGTCTCCGGTTGGAGGAATAATTGATTTTAATCGGAAGCTGACAAAAGTTTATTATAGTTGGTAAGTTCTCTCAAGTCTTCTCTTCTCCTCTGTTATTGTCTTTCTTATCCACAGCCAGTATATTGTTTATGCAGTTATACTCTCATCCACTATCATCTTTTCCTATGAGTTTTCTCTTCTTGTGCAGTTATCATCCTTTTTACCCCTTGGTTTGTCCTACATGTTTTTTGGAAATGATTCTGCATGATTGATGTTTAGAGACTGCCAATCTATGAATTAGCTAGAGGAAGAACTTATCAAATCTACTATTTCTTATATCCCAGCAAATGAGATCATAAATTATAAGCAATACAATTTAAGTTACTCTGTTTTTTTTTTTTGTCTAAAATCAATACACTTTTCCATATTGAACATTTGAATTATGGCTAATATAATCCGTAATTTGAGATAGTTAAATATTTTTTAATGTTAAAATAGTTTCAAATTTTAGAAAATCAAAGAGCATGTTGTTATTTTATTAGTAGTTCTTTCTCTTTTCATTTTCAATATCCAGGCATAAACTTTTTTCCTTGGTTCCGATTCAAACTTTAAATAGATTTTCCAAAAATTTTGGATATTAATACATGGGCATATATGTTAGTTGCAGTAAGCTCTCACATGAATCTTTCATATATGTTGGTGAATTATGTGTTTTTGCATTTTTCCATAAATTAGAAAACCATTCAGAGTCATTGTTGTTGTAGTATAGGCCTTGGTAAATTAATTAAGTGCTAAACTTCTTTTTAGCGGATGTGAGATTTATATTAGTTTTATATTTTACTCAAGGCCCTCATATTTTGTCCTTTAAAAGAGAAAAAAATAAATAAATAAAAAAAAAGAGCAAAATTATCTTCAAGTGCTACACATAGTAGTTATGATCATTTGAAGAAGCTGATTCATCTGCTTCCATGCATGCCTTACCAAATTACAAATGCTGCGGGTTTTTTGTTTCCCTCATTTAAAAGAAGAATATACCACCAAGGAGAAAAGGTCCCAGTGTCCCTATATTGCCCATATTCAAACAATATAGATATCATAAAAAGAAAGTGATAAATAACTCCAAACTCGAAGTCCTACTCTCTTCTCTATTTACTTTTTTTTTTTTCAAACCAAATATGAAATATATATTCATTCACAAGTGATCTTGTATTTCTTTGCTAATGTACTCATTTTCAAGTCATTCATAACATCTGGGCAGAATGTCTCTGTAGGTCCCTTCTATATAGCTATTTTTCAATTGGGAGAAGAGTTGAATTTCATTATTGCGGAAAACAAGTTCAGGTACTTCATCTCTCCTTTTTCATGAGACTTTTTCTCTTCAACATGGCATAATGAATAAGAAACTCAATGTTTTCATTTGTTCTTTACACTGATATATCTTTGTTTGGTTATCCTGAAAAAATAAGAATACAAACACGTGCTTGTTCGGTTCACCTACTCTCCACTATAAAGGCATTGGCTCCCTTTTCCTGAAGTAGTTTTTTTTTTTTTGGAATTTATTGGTATCTCCTTTGTTTTGCAAGTTGATAATTATTTTGAAATTTAACAGGAAAATGTTATTTAATGCGTGATTGGTTTTCAATTTGTGGATTCCCCTGTTATTTATTCTCTTGTTGACACATTCATCATATGTTACATGGTGTACATATAGAGCACTCCTTCCTTTATCTATAATGCATAACTAGCACCTTATTTTTTATTAAATATTTGTTGGATACATTATTAGCAATTTCTAAATGGGGATTAAGAATTTCAAACAACATTACTTTGGGTTTTTAAGAAAAAGGAAAAGGAGGGGGGAGGGGGGGGGGGGGGGGACAACTTTGGAAAAATAATTTATATTGGTTAAAAATAGTGTTAATTCCATGTATGGGACATTTGCCCTCTCCCATTTTCTCATTTAAAATTTTCTGTTAAGATACAAACCATAGGAATAGGGAAGGGTGAAACAAAACTTTTTGGCCAGTCTTTTATGAGATGGTCCATCTTTGGAAGGCCAAGAAGTACCACTTGGCTATAAATGTCAGTGGTGAAATCTTGACTTACTCTTTGTAAACATCTGACTGATGCTTGGTGCATCCAAAATCGTTTAGTTTGGTATGAACTATGAAATCATACATTCTCAGTCTATTGTGATGCCTTTTAATCTTCATGTGCAGGCATTCTTGAATATCTGGATGGGTATATAATATAGCAATGGAGCAAACAGAAGAATATGTCAATGAGCAGTTGGAAAATGGTGATGCTTTCATTCGCAGAAACAATGGTATACTTTAAAGGATTTACTGTTATTATTCAACTTTCTTTTTTAGTTCATACCATAATTTACTGGTATGACAATGATATGAATTTATCTTTTGATGCAGATCTTTACATTAGTACATCAAAGAGAACACCAGCGAATCAGGCTTACTTTTGAATTTTATCAGGTCATGTATATCATCTGCAAGCATGAGTTTTATGTTTATATTGTAACATAAGATAATGTGGGTTTTGGAGATAAGGACAAGAAGAGATAATCCTCCAATGAAGATTAAAAGAGCCACTCCAACTTGGACAAATGAAACTTTTGTTATCTATCATGTGCAATGGAATCAGCTATCAAATGTATTATTTGAAGAGTGAGGCCTTATTATTATGCTGATGAGTGGTTATCATTGTCTTAACTATATAATCAATGATGATGATACTGTTCTCTTGCTTCATAGATAATCTTTTGTATTTGGTGTCCTTGTACCAAAGTGAATTTGTTTTGAGATGGATTCAGTTTGTAAGAAAACTAATTTGTATTGTACTTACATTTTTACCCAAATACTGCTCAATCCAAGAGAAGCATAGTTGTTTGTAACCAGTGTCTTCAGCTTGTTGCAAATATTTTGGTGAGATGATGGAGGCCCTGTTTTTTAAATTTCAAATTTATTGTTCTCTTGATATAGCCATATTGGGGACACAGTTTCTGAGATCACATTTGTTTTTACATTTAAGGCTTGGGAAGCATGACTTGAGAATGTTTAATCATAGTCATAGGTGATTCCAAGTTGCTCTCAGCTACTCTCCCCTCCAACTATCCTCAGAGCTTAAGTCATTGATGGTTAACCTTTAGTTATGGTCACTAATCACCTCTTCAATATCGACAGCCAACTTTGATGGTTAAAGATCAAGTCAACGACAAAAAATTATCAAGTAGAAAATTTTTGGGTATGCCCATTAATCAAATCAAGCCATTATATATATATATATATATATATATCTATATGAAAGTTATTTTCTATGAAACAAACAAAACCTAAGTTATAAACAATTTTAATTTTTGATTCCAATGTTATCCAAATAAAAAAGTGGTTCCAAAGAATATCTTAGTAATCAGTTTTCTAAAGAGTTTTCTTTCAAAGATAATGCTTTCCAGTCACTTCACTAAAGAGGATTTTTATGAAAATTTTGATTAATATGAAATGTCTAACAAGAGGCAAAGAAATAACATATCGTTGAGGGAGAATTTCACAATTTATAATGAGTAGAACCAAAAAATCAATTCAGGTTAGGAATAGAATATATGCTGTTATTTAGAATTCATTCAAAAGGGTAAGGACATGGTACATATGTTAGCAAAAGGTTTTATAATAAAACGATCAGGTCATGTCACAAAGAAATGCAAAATGAAAATGCAAGTTTTATTGACAAAAAAATAAAAATAAAAGCTATGAGTTTCTTCAATATTTAAACTTTCTAGCATTAGCATTTACTTTGTATTTCTGTTTGGGTAATGTAATACCCGGTCCCAAAGAATTTTGTTTAAGTAGATAATTTAGTAAATTTCATGTGTAGGGTAAAAATACAAATAAATCATTTATTTTAGGAGCTTTTAGAAATAAAAATAAATGGGTTGTAACCCTAGTAATATTAGGATATAAATAGAGTTCTAAACTTTACTTGGATACCAACAGACACTCTTTGACGGCAAGAATTTCAAGGATTTTAAGGAAAGATAATTGGAGAATTTTTGAGGTAAGAGTGTATAATCTTATTCTATTTCATTGAATATATTGTTTGTGAGGAAATCCAGCCAACAAATAAAGTAAACCGATTTGATTTTTGATGATTTCCGGCCTTTGGTTGAACAATTTTGTCCCGGTAGCATAAAGATCATATACGTTGGTGTGAATTGGTACACATAGTTCTATTGATTTAGTTCTATTGTTTTAGTTCTAGGTACTATACTTGTCAAGTCTGGTCATTGAAAGAAGATGAGGAGTTTTTATTTTTTAAAAGTACAAAATATAGGCTTCATGTGTTGGTCATTGAAGAAGAAAACTAGGTTGGCTATAGGTCATGATGATGGACATATAGACTTGGCATATTTAAGTCAATCTGATAGTGAAATAGTTAAAGAAAAAAAAAATAAAAAAAAAAAAAAAAAAAAAAAAAAAAAAAAGAAATACGTCAATCTGACAGTGAAAGAAACAAAAGAAAGAAAAAAGAAAAAGAAAAAAAGAAATAAGAGATAGCCTAGTCTATTGACGTGAAGTAATGGCTTAGGCTTCCTGTACATGCAGAAAAAAAAAAAAAAAGTAAAGAAATAAAATAAAAGAAGAAAGAAAGAGATATGTAACGTGTTGAGAAGCTGTGCAACAAATCCTAGAAATCTTAAGCCTTCTGTAATTAGGATGTACTGCGTAGGGGCTAGGAACCAATGTACTCGGGAATTGATTTGGTTTAAAGAGATTTCAGTGGTATATGTGTTACAACTATTACATACTAGTTACACTGTTTAGTATGTATTTTCATCATTGTATAATTGATTTAGAAACTGATTTATAAATTGTGGAAAGAAGAGATAGAGATGATCTCTTCCTTACTAGAGGTAACTAACGTTTTCTTAACTAGCGATATTTTGTTAAAACTTTCCTATTTTATTTATTAAATATTCAGTTGTACTTTAATATAGATTATTATTTTAATTATTTTAGATATATTGATTTAAAGAAAAGAATTAGAGTTTTGTCTTTTTGAAATATTATAATGTATTTGATTTAGTTGATTATTTAGAAAGTTTTGTGTCTTCAACTGGATCAAGCACTTTTTTGAATTTTGTGAAAGAACTAAACATTGTTTGAATTATGATTTTATTGAATATGATCTTTTGACATTGATTGAAAAAAAAATTAAATCTAAAAAGAATCTGAACCATTTGACTATGCTTTGGACCTTGCCAATGGGGGTAAACGTTGGCACAGAAACTAGTTTCTTTTGGGGCTTACCACCGGCCTATGTGTGGTTCTGAGCCTAGTCACGGGGATATAGCGTGACCATAGTCATATTGTCTTACTTAAACATTTGAAATCTAATTGATTGCGTTATTTTAAGTAAATTGAGACTTTTGATGCTTTGAACTTATTGTAATTTATATATAGTTTTTCACAGCATTGTATTATATTTCTTAAGTCTATGAGATTTATCCTATGAACATTTATATATTTTATTTAAATAAATGCTTGATCTACCATTTTCAAACTATAGTTATTTACTGAGCCTCCCAGCTCACCCCCCTCCCCCATTTCTTTCCCATTTCAGATTCTGAGGATTAGCTTGCTCAAACGTTGTGGGGGAGTTATGTGAGAAGGACTTCTAGGCATGAATAATATTAGTATTTCTTATTTGTTGACTAGGGACTTTATGTAATAAACTTTTGCTTATTAAGATTTGAAATAGCAATGTATGGATTTTAATTTATATGAACTTACTGGTTAATATGTTTATTTGGAGATTTTACATCAAGGATATCATTTTTTAGAATTTGTTAGTAAGGCCTGGCACACTTGTAAGGCACGCCTTATGAGTGCGCGTCCGTTGTCACGTGTCGAACTCATGCTTTGGGTTCGGGGCGTTACAATTAAGTGGTATCAGAGCTTAGGTTATGATTTTGTAGTCTTTATAAAACTTAGGTTATGATTTTGAAGAGTTTAGGTTATGATTTTGTAGACTTTGTGGAGTTAGGTTTTGATTTTATAAATTTTGTGGAGCTTAGTATATGATTCTATTGACTTAATGGAGCTTAGGTTATGATTTGATAGACCTTATGATCAAATTCAATCTATATGGAGTCATAGACAAATCATAATATGAGAAAGAAGAATGATTTGAGGTTTTTGTTTTGCTAAAAATAGAATCAGATGTAATTTTGAGGATTTATAAGTAATAGAGTTTGAATATGGTGGATTTTCTTGGATTTTCATGTTAAGGTTTGATTTTCATTGAGTTTGGATCGTTGTTTCTGTTTAGTTTTGATTTGTAGGTATTGACAGAAAAATTGTAGCGTGAGACAGCTAGACATTTAACATTTTAGGATTACATTTTGTGCTATCAGATGTTTAAGTCTTTTATCAACTTTAACAGAATTGGATTCTGTAACATTCTAGTATTATTTTATATTAATTATATGATAAGATGTCACCATGTAATATGAGTCTTATGGACATTCCCAATGACACTCGCAATAATGGATTTGGAAATCGTATGCATCTCTAGAGGTTAATATTATATTATAATTACAATGTGATTCCTTGATTTGAGGGCAATATGAACTTGGTAAATTGAATCTTACAATATGATGAATATTGTGATGTTATAGGTTTTGTGGTTTTGTAGAATGCAAAAGGCTTGACCTGGAGAATTAGTATAAGTTTAATTATGAGAGGTAGTTAATACTTGTTATGGAATATATTCTGTTAATATGTATATATCATTTGTTATTGTACTAGTCTAGGGTTTTCTAGGGTTTACTATGTATTTACTATACCGTACACTAGACTGGGCCTATATATATTCTTTTATCTGTACATGATTATTCAGAATACTCAATACACAGATTATTCTCTCAGTTTCTCTATCCTTCCCTCTCTAAAGTTAACATGGTATCAGAGCCAAATTAATCTTTTGGCATTGTGATTCTTAAAACTAGTCTAGGGTTTTCTGAAAACAATTTTTCAGAAAAAACAGCCGTGCCCCTCTTCTTCTGCAATTGCTTCCAGAGACCTCCGTTCATCCTGTGCTGCCTACCGCTCTGATCGTCAGAGCTCAATTTCCAAAACCTGAAAATTGCAACGCCAGAAACCTGCTCACGCGCCGCCACGCGCCCCGTTTGTCTCCGGCAAACCCGTCGGTTCTGATCTCCGCCGCCGCCGCTAGGCTGCTCCGTCTGCCTTGTGCAAGCTATCCAAGGATTCGTCTCGTCAAGACGAATCTACACCAGAAATCTCACCACCAGAAAACGCCTCCACGCGCTAGTGAAGCTTTCGGCGTGTTTTTTGTCCTCTGAACCATGCGCCCCGACCCATGCGTGACCCGACCCGCGCCTCGACCCGCGCGTGACCTGACCTGCCCGTAACCCGTACTCACTGCTGACGTCAGCCCTACCTATTGCTGACGTCAGCCCTAAAAAAAAGAAAAAAGAAAAGAAAAGAAGGCTTACCCATTATTTTTTGTTTTCTTTTGCAGATATTTTCTATATTTCTTATTCATTTCTAATGGATAACACCAAACTTCCTCAGACTGTTATTGCTGCTCATCCTTCTTCCTCATCCAAGAATGGTTCGAAATACTGCAAAAATTTTTATCAACAGGGACATCTTCTATTTGAATGCCCTACTGTCCAATGTCGGTATTGTCACAAGATTGGTCACATTGTCTACAATTGCCCAACCAGGCCTCCCAAGCCAAGTCACTCAAGAACTCTTCCAAGGCCTGATAATCCCTCTGTTGTTGCTGCTACTACAGAATCATTCTCTGCTCCTTCTCTCTCATATGTTTCGGTTAGTGAGTTAAGATCCTTAGTCTTTTCCATAGTCAAACAAATTTTGTCTACTTCTGGTAAGGTTTCCTCTGTTGTCTCAAGTAACACTTGGTATTTTGATTCTGCTTGTTGTAATCATATGTCTCCCGATTCTCAGTTATTTTCTTCTGTTATTCCTACTACTCATGCTCCTCTTATTCAAACTGCTAATGGCTCGTACATTTCTGCCAACCATACTGGTTCTATTTCCACTCTTACACTGTCTCTCTCTGACACATATCTTATTCCCAACCTCACTCTTAATCTCATCTCTGTTGGTCAATTATGTGAACTTGGTTATGACTTGTGGTTTGGTTCTTCTGGTTGTCATGTGCAGGATTCTCGGACGAATCAAGTTCTTGGGACAGGCCGTAGAGTGGGACGGATGTTCGAGCTCACTTCACTCCACCTACCTTCCACCCCGACACCCCATCCGTCTCAGGTTGCTCATACTGCTTCTGTTTTTTCTTTGAGTCTTTGGCATTTGCGTTTAGGTCATGTGTCCGTTCAAAAACTTCGCTCTTTAGTCTCTAGTGGTTTCTTGGGTCAAGTCAAACATGATTCAGTTGATTGTGTATCATGTCAGTTGGCCAAACAACCGGTCTTATCTTTTAATAATAGTGACTCCTCTTCTCATGCCTCTTTTGACTTGATTCACTCTGATACTTGGGGACCTAGCCCCACTGCCACTGTAGGTGGATCAAAATATTTGGTCATATTTGTTGATGATTTTTCTCGATATACATGGATCTATCTTATGCACAATCGCTCTGAATTAGCTCAAATCTATCGCACATTTGCCCAAATGATCTCCACACAGTTTTCAAAAACCATTAAAATCTTCCGCACTGATAATGCCATGGAATATAGAGACGCTCAATTCCTCGATTTCATTCACACACAAGGCACCATTATTCAGCGTTCCTGTGCAGGAACATCTCAACAAAATGGTAGGGCTGAACGCAAACACTGCCACATACTTGACTCTGTTAGGGCTTTCCTCATTTCTGCTTCATGTCCTGAACGTTTTTGGGGGGAAGCCGCCCTCACTGCTGTCTACACCATAAACCGTCTTCCATCCTCAACTCTCCAAAATGTGACTCCCTTTGAATGTCTCTATGGTACTCCAGCTTCCTACTCTTCTCTTCGCGTCTTTGGTTGTGCATGTTTTGTTTTCCTTCAGCCGCATGAACATTCCAAATTAGAACCTTGATCTCGTCTATGTTGTTTTCTTGGGTATGGAATTGAACACAAAGGTTATCGTTGTTGGGATTCTATCTCTCAACGTCTTCGCATTTCTCGTCATGTTGTTTTCTGGGAACATACCATGTTTAATTCCCTGTCTAAGTTTACAACTTGTTCCACCCCTTCCTTTTTTACTAATCCATCACTACCTTTGTTTCCTATATCTCCTGCTGATTATCTGGCTTCTCCTCTAGCACCTCCACTAGCTGTGGATCCTGTCCTTGATCAGACTCTTGACCTCCCTCTTGCTGCTCCTCCTACTGACTCTCCGGCTTCGCCCCAACAACTTGCACCGCCTGTGGATCCTGTCACTGATCAGACTCCTCTCCTCCCCCTTCGTCGTTCTGACCGGGTAAGAGCACCTCCTGCTCATTTGCGTGATTATTCTTGTTTTTCAGCTGTACTTTCCCTTCATGAGCCTCACACCTATCGTGAGGCCTGTACTAACCCTCTTTGGCAGCAAGCAATGACAGAGGAACTTCAGGCTTTAGAGAAGACTCACACTTAGGACTTGGTTGATTTGCCTCATGGTAAATCTGCCATTGGCTGCAAATGGGTTTACAAGATCAAGACCAAATCTGATGGCTCTATTGAACGGTATAAGGTTCATCTTGTTGCCAAGGGATATGCTCAGGAATATGGGATTGACTATGAGGAGACTTTTGCTCCTGTTGCTCGTATTACCTCTGTTCGTAGTCTTCTTGCTATTGCTGCAGTTCATCAGTGGCCTCTTTTTCAGATGGATGTTAAGAATGCCTTTCTAAATGGTGATCTCACTGAAGAAGTCTATATGCAGGCACCTCCAGGTTATTCAGACTGTCCTGACAAAGTTTGCCTCTTTCGTCGCGCTCTTTATAGTCTTAAGCAAGCTCCTTGAGCCTGGTTTGCCAAGTTTAGCAGTATTGTACATCAGTTTGGCTTCTCATCCAGTTTTCATGATACAGCATTATTTATCCGCCGATCTGATAAGGGTATGATTCTTCTTCTACTATATGTTAATGACATGATCATTACTGGGGATGATCACTCTGACATTTCTGATTTCAAGCTATTTCTTCACCAACAATTTGAGATGAAGGATCTTGGTCATCTGAGCTACTTCCTAGGCCTTGAGGTCTCTTCTGATTCCACTGGTTATTATCTCTCTCAGGCTAAGTATGCCTCTGACTTGTTATCTCGTGCTGGCCTGACTGACACTAAAGTTGTTTCTACACCCCTTGAGATGAATGCTCGCCTTACTCCCTTGGATGGCACACCTCT
Source organism: Fagus crenata (assembly GCA_014362285.1). Taxonomy (NCBI): domain Eukaryota; kingdom Viridiplantae; phylum Streptophyta; class Magnoliopsida; order Fagales; family Fagaceae; genus Fagus; species Fagus crenata. The sequence goes on from BKZX01028019.1 coordinate 19,573, forward strand.
CCGTGATGCCACTCTCTATCGTCAGCTTGTTGGCAGCTTAGTTTATCTCACTGTAACCCGCCCTGATATTACTCATGCTGTTCATTTGGTGAGTCAATTCCTATCTACTCCCCATTCTACACACTATGCTGCAGTGCTTCACATTCTTCGCTATATCAAGGGTACTATGTTTCACTGACTTCACTTCTCTGCTCACTCCACCCTTGACCTCTGTGCTTATTCTAATGCTGATTGGGCCAGGGATCCTACTGACCGCCGCTCTACTACTGGATTTTGTTTCTTTTTGGGAGACTCTCTTATTTCTTGGCGCAGTAAGAAACAACATATTGTGTCTCGCTCTAGCACTGAGGCATAGTACCATGCTCTGGCTGATACTACATCTGAACTTCTTGCTCTTCGTTGGCTGTTGGAAGATATGGGTGTTACACATTCTTCACCGACTGTCATACATTGTGACAACCGTAGTGCTATTCAGATTGCGAATAATGATGTTTTCCATGAGCGCACCAAGCATATTGAGATTGATTGTCATCTTGTGCGTCATCATCTGTCTGCTGGCATCCTACATCTTCTTCCAGTTAGCTCTTCTGATCAGACTGCTGACATCTTTACGAAGACTTTTCCTCCTGGTCGTTTTCGTGATCTTGTTTCCAAACTCAAGATGGCTTCTGTCAAACCACCTTGAGTTTGAGGGGGGATGTTAATATGTATATATCATTTGTTATTGTACTAGTCTAGGGTTTCCTAGGGTTTACTATGTATTTACTATACTGTACACTAGACTGGGCCTATATATATTCTTTTATCTGTACATGATTATTCAGAATACTCAATACACAGATTATTCTCTCAGTTTCTCTATGCTTCCCTCTCTAAAGTTAACATATTCCACTATTTAAAAGTTGAGTTCCTGAATTTTATGGACATTAAAATTGTTCAACATTGTAAGGATTAAAGTATGGATACCACATTTGTGATATTTTTACTACCAGAAGCATTATAAGATAAACAAACTGCGCATTGTCTTACAAAGCACTTGAAATATTATTCCGTTGGGGACATCCGGTAAAATTGGAACAAAGCACTTGAAATATCTCTATTCACATCATTAATTTTGAGAGATCAGAGAGAGAGAGACAGAGGAGAAAAAGAGCTTATGTTGCCATTGTATCAATTGAAGTGATTCTGATTGATATATTGACTCACCAAGGGATTGGACCAAGGAATTTTAGGGGGTGAAGGAGTACCTCCAATGCTAGTAGGTGGAAAACGTAAGCTTCAGATTCCTCCTGAATTAGCATATGGGCCAGAACCAGCAGGATGCTTTTCAGGTGACTGCAATATACCTGGCAATGCAACTCTTCTGTATGAAATTAATTTTGTTGGTATCTACAGCGGAAATAGAAAATGAAGGAAGCCCAAATCCATAACATATATATCTATGGAAAGTCCATGAAGATCAAGTGAGTTTCTTGTCTGCCAGTAATTGAAATTTCTCAATCTAAGATAGAAGTTTAGACGGTAATCTGAGCATTCAAGACCCAGTATGAACTTTCTTTTCTGCACACTTTGCCTGTGAATTGGAGATCATAGACCTGCAATAAATTGGCCTTGCCTTAGGATTTGCATTGTCAAAATGGTAGAGGGAATCAGGGTAGCTGTCACTCCCTGAGACCTTGATACATCATACTTCCCTGCTCTTGTTGGTTTATTCAGTTAATGGCTTACCTGTTTTGAGTACTAAACATCCAAGAAAAGATGAGATATTGTTGAAGCACATAAAGGGTTTGATTTGAAAGGAGGCTGTTTGGTGATGTATCAATTCTCTATCAACCAAAGCATAGCAGTCTTACTAAAATTTTAGAAACACCATGGGAGGTCAATCATAATTATAAATTGCAAGTTTGTGACAGGAAATACACGAAAATAATGTGTCCATGTCTAGTGCTAGAGAATTTGTGCTTTGGTTCTTGTGGCCAAACTGAAGTTACTTTTGTAAGTACAGGTAAAGATACTCAGGTAGTATGGTACACATGAGATTTTGATAGGATGTCGTTTCTTAAGTTCGATATGGATTATGGTGACAAGAGATCTTATTTTGGAAGACAATGACATTTTAATTTGTTCGTGATAATTAGGTATAATAAATTTTGGCGCCATAGATTTTACATTGACATATATTTAGGACTTATTAACTATATAGTACATAAGTTTTGGGTTATTGGACCAACTTTCCGATAAGATAATTTAATAGATAGTTTTTGTAGCAAGCTTACAAGATTCGAGTAGTTCCCTCTAAAAGTTATACATTGGAGATTTTCAAAGGTTAAGGTTTTGATATTACAAGTGTGATTTCATTATTGAAAGATTTCAGTGGCTCTAATTTATTTATTTTTACTTGTACCTAGCTGAGCTTAGAATAATCTATTGAAAGGTTTGACACTTTTTGTAGACATTGTCTTTTCAAGCATTATACAAGTGGGAATTATAAGTTTATATTTCATGGTGGAGTTATGAAGGACTAAATTCGTTCAACTCAAATGAAAACATCATTGTGTTAGACTATAGTACCTAAAGGATAGAGGCGATCTAAATTCTTTCTAGTCCCATATGACTTTGTGTGATTGGGGATATCTCTAAGAGTGACATTAAAGTAATGCTTAGTTTGATACTTAAGGTCTCTTCGGGAATTTCTATATACAAAGTTTGAGGAAAAACAAAATTTATGGAGATTTGTTTTCCGAATAGTAATTGTTGTTTTTTTTATATAAATCTTATATGAGTTCTACCTTCGATTAGTGAATTGATCTTATTAATTATAATTGGGTTGCTTTAACATTGGCTTTATAGTGGTGTAGTTTTATCAACTCTAGAAGGATGTATAATTTCGATTTGAGGCATAAGAGTGATGTTATCCAAATGAGGTGATGAGGAACTGCAAGCATGATTCATGAATATAAGATAAACAAAGCAATGTTAGAGACTATTCTTGAGTTTTTAGCATTCAACTTTTATTATATTATTGATGGAGGACAGTTGATAATATGTTCCTTCTCAGAATTTTAGGCATATTAGTATATTCAATTGTAACACTTTGGGTCTTATAGTGGAAATTTTTTTAAACTTACGAAGTTGTATGGTATTACAAGATTAAGGTTATTAGGCCTATACTTCCTAGTAAGGTGAAAATTTGGGCTGCTTTATTTAGTTGATCAAAAAAAATTTTCTATTCATAAAGGTGACACAATGGACATTGTCCTTTCTAGCCAATGAGCACTTAGAGACTATAATTCTATATTATGAGGAAATCTATTTGTTTATGGAGTTAAGCCTAAGTACTATCGTATTTGACTATCTAGAAGTTAGAGGTGATCTAAATATGGTTTAATTGCAAAACAATAATTTCTATGATTGAGGTATTCTATGACATGGACACCATATTAGTGCTTAAGTGAAATATCTAAGGAGACTTTGGATATCTTCTAGTTACAAACTTTGTTAAAGAAAATATATATATATATATATATATATGGATATATCATGAAACAATTTTGAACTTATAAGAGAATGGAGATCCCACGTAATCTTGAGGTATAAAATTAAATGGATGTCGGAGTTTAGTGATTATGGTGCACCTCGAGTTGTGAACTTTCTTTCGTTATACTTTTGGAGACTCAATTAGCTTTTTGATTTCTTTGACACTAGTCAGTAATAAATTATCATATTATTTGAGTTATTTCAAAATAGGACGTATAATTTTTTTTTATTAGTTACGGAAAAAAAAAATTTACGTTGGTCAAAGTTATATGTAACTATAAGATTTTTGTAACTTAAGGTTTTTTATACTATGATGGATGAGTAAGGAAATTTTATTGACACTATTAAATTTGTAGCATTAGAGTAGCGTAGTGGAGGTGTGATGAACTCATTCAATTTGGAACGAATTCAGAGGACTGAATTCTTATAAGTGGGGGAGAATGTAATACCCGGTCCCAAAGAATTTTGTTTAAGTGGATAATTTAGTAAATTTCATGTGTGGGGTAAAAATACAAATAAATAATTTATTTTAGGAGATTTTAGAAATAAAAATAAATGGGTTGTAACCCTAGTAATATTAGGATATAAATAGAGTTCTAAACTTTATTTGGATACCAACAGACACTTTTTGACAACAAGAATTTCAATAATTGGAGAATTTTTGAGGTAAGAGTATATAATCTTATTCTATTTCATTGAATATATTGTTTGTGAGGAAATCCGGCCAACAAATAAAGTAAAACCGATTTGATTTTTGATGATTTCCGGCCATGGGTTGAACGATTTTGTCCCGATAGCATAAAGATCATATACGTTGGTGTGAATTGGTACACATAGTTCTATTGTTTTAGTTCTAGGTACTATACTTGTCAGGTCTGGTCATTGAAAGAAGATGAGGAGTTTTTTTTTTTTTTAAAGTACAAAATATAGGCTTCACGTGTTGGTCATTGAAGAAGAAAACTAGGTTGACTATAGGTCATGATGATGGACATAGACTTGGCATATTTAAGTCAATCTGATAGTGAAATAGTGAAAGAAACAAAAGATAAAAAATTAAAAAAAAAAAAAAAAAAAGAAAAAAGAAATACGTTAATCTGACAGTGAAAGAAATAAAAGAAATAAAAAGAAAGAAAAAAAAAAAAAGAAAAAAAGAAATAAGAGATAACCTAGTCTATTGACGTGAAGTAATGGCTTAGGCCCCCTGTACATGCAGAAAAAAAAGTAAAGAAATAAAATAAAAGAAGAAAGAAAGAGATATGTAACGTGTTGAGAAGCTGTGCAACAAATCCTAGAAATCCTAAGCCTTCTGTAATTTGGATGTACTGCGTAGGAGCTAGGAACCAATGTATTCGGGAATTGATTTGGTTTAAAGAGATTTCAGTGGTATATGTGTTACAACTATTACATACTAGTTACACTGTTTAGTATGTATTTTGATCATTGTATAATTGATTTAGGAACTGATTTATAAATTGTGGAAAGAAAAGATAGAGAGGATCTCTTGCTTACTAGAGGTAAGTAACGTTTTCTTAACTAGCTATATTTTGTTAAAACTTTCCTATTTTATTTATTAAATATTCAGTTGTACTTTAGTACAAATTATTATTTTAATTATTTTAGATATATTGATTTAAAGAAAAGAATTAGAGTTTTGTCTTTTTGAAATATTATAATGTATTTGATTTAGTTGATTATTTAGAAAGTTTTGTGTCTTCAACTGGATCAAGCACTTTTTTGAATTTTGTGAAAGAACCAAACATTGTTTGAACTATGATTTTATTGAATATGATCTTTTGACATTGATTGAAAAAAAATTGAATCTGAAAAGAATCTGAACCATTTGACTATGCTTTGGACCCTGCCAATGGGGGTAAACGTTGGCACAGAAACTAGTTTCTTCTGGGACTTACCACCGGCCTATGTATGGTTCTGGGCTTAGTCACGGGGATATAGCGTGACCATAGTCATATTGTCTTACTTAAACATTTGAAATCTAATTGATTGCGTTATTTTAAGTAAATTGAGACTTTTGATGCTTTGAACTTATTGTAATTTATATATAGTTTTTCACTGCATTGTATTATATTTCTGAAGTCTATGAGATTTATCCTATGAACATTTATATATTTTATTTGAATAAATGCTTGATTCACCTTTTTCAAACTATAGTTATTTACTAAGCCTCCCAGCTCACCCCCCTTTCTTTCCCATTTCAGATTCTGAGGATTAGCTAGCTCGGACATTGTAGGGGAGTTATGTGAGAAGGACTTCTAGGCATGAATAATATAAGTATTTCTTATTTGTTGACTAGGGACTTTATGTAATAGACTTTTGCTTGTTAAGATTTGAAATAGCAATGTATGGATTTTAATTTATTTGAACTTATTGGTTAATATGTTTATTTGGAGATTTTATATCAAGGATATCATTTTTTAGAATTTGTTAGTAAGACCTGACACACTCGTAAGTCACGCCTTATGAGTGCGCGGCCGTTATCACGTGTCGAACTCATGCTTTGGGTTCGGGGCGTTACAGGTAACTAAATCAATTCTCTCAGAAACCCCAGGTCCCCAGCTCAGCTCGATTGTTCTGCTATGAGAGATTACAATTCTATAATCATTCCTTCATGCAAATGCAATCAACCTGATGCAACGAATTCACAAAAACCATGTCTGTGTGAGATATTTTAATGATTTTGTTTCTCTTAAACCTACTTAAAAAGAAATTAAGGTTTTCTATATTTTTGGTGAACTCCAAAGTTTTTTCCTTGTGAATTCAAGGAGTCCCATATGGATTTAAGAGTTTGTGTTTAGTTAGAAAGAAATCTAGCCATTTCATGTTTTCCAGACTGTGTCAAATGTTTATTAGTCCATCTGTAATTTGTTTTTCTTAATTTGTAAAACAAATAAATATAAATTAAGACAGTTACCAGAATACCCTTAAAATCCCAAAAGCAAGGAAAGTAACATGTTGGACTAATGTATATGGCATCTACTTAAATTCTCATGTTCACATAATCAAATTTTCAAACCTGGACCCTTTCTAATTTTTGTTTATATCTAACACCCGAAATATCTTATCTACAATGTTTATGGCATCCACTTAAATTCTCATGTTCACAGGTCCAATCCGAAACCCATTTTTTTTTAATAAGTCAATACTATTACTAGTCAAGCCATCTAAATTGAATGCAACTTCTACTTTCTTTTGCTCCTCTCATTATAATTTATAAGATAATATTTTAGGGAAAATTAATCAAATATTTTGTAATTACTCCGACATTTTGTACATAATCAATTATATATGATTTTAGCTATTTAAAATAACATCGAGTTTCATTTTAATATATTCACAAATGATTGAATGAAAAAGTTATTTTATATATTTATATTGTTTATATTTTTCTTAATATGAAATAGATATTAGTTTTTTTTTTTTTTTTTTTCATATAGTAATTTAGTTTTGAGTTTTAGTACAATCTTTATTCTTGAATGGTAAAAAACAAATTCATGCTTTGGCCCCCTTATGAAGAAATCCTGGTTCTATCCATTCCCTCTGATTGTAACGTAAGATAACATTGATTTTGGAAAGAAAGAGCTAAGTCCAACTTGGACAAATGAAATTTTTGTTATCTAGTAAATGTTTGATTTGAAGAGTAATGCATGCCTTAATGTTATAATGATGAATGTTCATCATTGCCTTAACAATTTGTCCGTGTACTAGATTAAATTTGTTTTGAGACGACTTTAGATTGTAAGAAAATACTTTGCAATGTACTTCAGTGTTACTCAAATTTTACTCAGAACCAAGAGAATGGTTAATCTTCATCTTCTTGAGGTAGTTCAAGCTTTCCACCATTGCCGACTGCCTTCAGTTTAATCATAGCTCACTCCTATACAATTGGCCTCCGAATTTAAGTCAATTGTTGGTTAACCATTTACCATCATTGATCGCTTCTTTAATGTTCACTACCATCCTTAATTGTCGAAGATCATAGTCAATGGTTAAAAATTATAAGGTAGAAATTACTGTGTGTATGCCTATCAATCAAAACAAGTCATTTTCATGAAAAAAAAAAAAAAAAAAAAAATTCTTTTTCAATATGGTTAAAAATTATAAGGTAGGAAATCACCGTGAGTATGCCTATCAATCAAAGCAAGTGCAAGTTAATGTTTGGTTCCCTTCTTCTACATATATCATTGTTGCTTGTTAAGTCTTTAACATCACAATTCTTCTTTTGTTTCCAAATACTTGAGAGCTTATTTCTATTACAGCACCAAACCAAAGAAAGATGGCTGACACTATCCTTAGTGTTGCTGCTGAGGAAATACTAGGCAAGCTGATTTCACTTGCTACTGAGCAGATCGGCCTTGCTTGGGGTTTCAAGGAGGAGCTGGCATGCCTTCGTGACTCATTAGAGATGATTCAAGATGTGCTGGCTGATGCGGAGAGAAGGCAAGTGACTGACCAGTCTGTGAGGCGTTGGCTGCAGAGGCTTAAAGATGTTGCTTATGATGCTGATGATGTGCTGGACGAGTTTGCTTATGAGATTCTCCGCCGAAAGGTAGAGATCCAAAACCCAAGGAAGAGAAAGGTAAGCAGCTTCTTCTCTTCAATTTCAGATCCCATTGCATTTCGTATCAAGATGGCCAACAAAGTTAAGACTATTGGCGAATCACTGAAAAAGATTAATGAAGAAGCAAATCAATTTGGGCTTACTAGAGCGGGATCAGTAAATGCAAATCCTGAGATTATCCCAAATCGAGAGACAGACTCCTCTCTTGATCATTCAGAAGTTGTAGGAAGGGGAGATCATGTCTCAGAAATAGTAAACTTGCTGCTTAGTACAACCAATCAACAACTCTTGGTCATTCCTATAGTAGGAATGGCAGGTTTGGGAAAAACAACTTTAGCAAAACTAGTGTACAATCATGAACTAGTAAACAAACATTTTGATGAAACAATTTGGGTATGTGTCTCTGATAATTTTGATGATAAAAGGATTTTGAGAGAGATTCTTGAATCCCTAACTCATAACTCAAGTGCGTTAAAAAATAAGAATACAATACTTGAATGCCTCAAAAAAGAGTTACAAGGAAAAAAATATCTCCTCATACTTGATGATGTATGGAATGAAGATCTTGTGAAATGGGATACTTTAAGGAGGTGTCTGTTAGGAATTAATTCAAATGTTGGAAACAACATTATTGTAACAACCCGTAGTGACAAGGTGGCAGAAATCATGGAAACACTTCCTCGTCGTCACTTGGAAAAACTATCAGAAGATGAATGTTGGTCTATAATCAAGAAAACAGTATCTTTTAATGTAAAAATTCCTCTATCTCGATATTTAGAGGCTATTGGAAGGGAGATTGCTAAAAAATGTGGTGGGGTTCCATTAGTTGCAAGAATTTTAGGAGGGACGTTGTCTTGTAAGAAGGAGGAAAGTGAATGGTTGGCAATTCAAAACAGTAAAGTGTGGAACTCTCAACGTGATAGCAATGGAATCTTATTGATACTAAAATTAAGCTTTGATCATCTTCATCCACCCTCTCTAAAAAATTGTTTCACATATTGTTCAATTTTTCCAAAAGATTATGCTATTGAGAAGGAAGAACTAATTCAGCATTGGATGGCTGAAGGGTTCCTTCAACCATCTCAAGGAAAATTTTCAATGGAGGATATCGGTAATGAGTATTTTGATATTTTGTTGGCAAATTCCTTATTCCAAGATATAGAAAGGGATAACTATGGTCACATTAGAAGTTGTAAGATGCATGATCTAGTACATGATCTTGCCCTCTCGATTTCAAAATGGGAAACCTTGCATTTGGAGGAGGGAAATTTGGGGGATTATGTCTCTTACATTCGACATTTATCTCTTATATCCAATGGCCAAACAACACCAACAATCCCACTATCTAAAAATGGCATGGGTCAATTGCGCACAGTTTTTTCAATTCGTGCTGATCTTGGTGACAAGTTTTTGGACTTAAAATGTGTACGTGGTCTAACTTTATATGGGCGACATATAAAAGAGTTGCCCAATACAATTGGTGAGTTAAGACACTTGAGGCTTCTTTGCATCGAGAAGACCGATATCAAAGGATTACCCAATTCTGTCTCCAAGCTCTACAAC
>BKZX01028020.1:0-11630 GCA_014362285.1 Fagus crenata
GTGTGTTTTGTAGAATTGGCGCCTTCTAGAGGAAGGACAATATCACGTTCTATGAGATATGTGATACAACCAGTTCTAAAGTTGTGGATACAAAATCATTGACAGCCACTGAATGTAATTCAATGACTTCTACACCTTATGTTGAAAATGGAGAATTTGACGACACAACAGAGCTCAAGAAAGAAGAAAAAACTTGGATAAGGCAGTTGAGATACCTTATGATTTAGGATAGATTACTTTTACTATTGTATTTAGTTTACTATTATTGGTGAATTTTTTGTTTAATCTTTTAAATATTATGTTAGCTACTATCCTGGAAAAAAATCTGTTTAGCCATAAAGCAAGTTCAATATATGATGCTGATATTCTTAAAGTTTGCAAATAAATTTATTTGTTTTACATATGGATTTTTATAGCCATAAACATGCTAAAACTATTTGATGCAATCCTTCCCTAAGCATATTCTTTCTTTTCCTATGTAGTGGGTTAGGAGAACTTTTCTCCAACCCATTTTCGCAACTAATATCCCAAATATTTTCAATTACAGATTTTTTTTAGAGGAGCCCAATGAAAAGGATTTGAAATTTTATAAATAAAATGTATGTATTAAATTTTATTAACCCCACATGAAAGCATTATTATATCAATAGCATTGGTATGAAAATAAAATCAAACCAAAAAATTGAAATAATTCTTATTGACTTTATATATATAAAATATTTTTACTTCTTCTACATTCATTTGTTTAATAAAAAACAATAAATTCCATTCAACACTCAATTTAAAAACCGTTGAGGTATCACCTTTATGATTTATATAACCACTTCTACTATCTAAAGACTAATATAACCACTCATGGAGCATTTACAAATCCAACCATTATCCCGATTAATTCCATTATTAAATATTAAAACCTAATAAATTAAAGTAAATGATAATTACTTTAAAACCAATCATTTAGAATTCCGTTTTAACACTTAATAGAAAAACTTTAGAACAAGTACCATAAGAATGACCACAATAATGCCGTATGAAACAATAAAAATTAAAGCAAATAATTCAATAAGAGTTTTACTTTTTACCATGTACTAATATTACCTTGAACTTTCATTTTTGTTGGGCCACCGTTCCTCAAATTTTTACCATGCCTTTTACTCTTGCTAAAACATATTTTTATGTGTTAACAAGTTAGAACAACCAACAAATGATTATATGTGGCAAAACTACAATCAGCTTACAGTGTTCTTAAAAGCATCAATTTGGCCAGACTAATGTAGCATCATGTAATTCTACGGAATGATGAAATCATACTAATTCATGAGTGTTTTTTTAGCTGGCAACAAACAAGTAAACTACACTGGAACAACAACTACTACTTGAAGCTAACAAAGAGGGTGAAAGAAACACAAAATATGGACTTGCGATTGCTTTATTATGCAAATGAAACGAGGGTGGAAAACCAACTACTTTTATTGATACTACACCAATCCAACGAAAAACATGCACTCTAGAGTTGTCATTAGATCCTTTAACATACTACTTTTGGAACAAACAAACTTTTATCTGCCAAACAAACAAGCATGCAAAGAGAATGGAATTGGCCTTTGGGACCGTGATTGCCTTTACCTTTATGGAAATGAAGAATTACATGTCATATGCAATATGCATTCAATTGACTTGGAGATATACCGGTTTACTTAAGAAATCAATCAACAATACCACTTAAAAACTTCTCCAATAATAAAATATTATGTTACCTCAAATTTGATTGTGTCTTGCTAAAAACCCTACAAAAACTTAAATAAATTGACCAAAGTAGAATACAATATGAAAAGGTTGTACCAAATACAAGAACATTGATTAAGCTCATTACAAAGTGATAAAGTAATTACTTATTCCGCGCATCGCGCGGGTTCGCGACTAGTATAAATTAAAACTCGAAGTAGAGAGAAAATTTTTCTTCTCCTCTAAACACTGCCACGTTATAATCCTTGCACCCACATATGTCCATGTTATCCTTCCCTATTTTTCTTTCTCTCTCACACGTACGTCTCCTATTAAATCCCCATTAATTTCCACCCTCTCTCTCACACGTATGTCTTCCAGACTCTCTATCTCCACCGGCTGTTTCATACTTCCTCTACCTCCTCACCTTCTTCTCCCCCTCTTCCACGGTTCATTAAATCTTGACTGCTCATCTCCCTCTTATAGTTTGGGTTTTTTTTTTTTTCTTTTTTGCCTTTTCCCCTCCTTAAAGCTGGCTTAACTGAAACAGATTGCTCATCTCCCTCTCAATTTTTTCCCCTTCCCCATTAAATCTATCTTCCTCCTCAGCTTATCTCACAATCGTTATTATTCGGCTCCCTCTCTTTCCTTTTGCTCAGGTCAACACCGATACACCCTTTTCAATTCTTCAGTTATGAATTGTTCAGCTTCAATGCTCTGAGTTAATTTTCCCTCGCTCTAGAGCTTAGCTTCCTTTTGCCCTTTAGGATTGCTAATTTATACACTGTCAATTACTTTGCCTCTGACTCTCTCTCTCTCCCTTTTTTCTGACTCTGCCTCTACTTCAGTTTCAATTGTTTGTAATATATTTGTAATAGATGTCCTCTCATTCCATTGTTTTGCTTGCAAGAATGCATGTGATTTTATTTTATTTTTCTCCACGATTTTTTTATTCTTCACTGAATTTATGATTGTTTTTGACTAATTTGCCTTCCATAGGTTCGTTTGGTTGTATGATTTGGTTTTGTTTGAGGTGCACCCAAGAAAATAAAAAAGACCCAGAGGTAGACCAAGCCCAAATTTGCTTACAATCAAATTTGAAAGTCAGCTCTTGAACAAGATTTGATGCAGAGAAAAATTCTAGAGACAGAGAGAGAGGAAAGTATAACTTCTCAATTTATTCTTTTCTTTATCCTTTGCTTTGTTCTATCCCTCTAAACACTTCTTTGCAGGCAAGGGAAGTTGAACTTGAACACAAGTGAAAATTGCAAGGGGACAATAGGAACATAACGAGCAAGCTTCAAGAATTTGATATCAAATGACAACAATGGAAAGAATAGACATCTTTTAACCAGGGGAAAAAAAAAAAATAGTACAACTGGATAAGTACTACTTGATTCCTGGGAGATATCAAGAACATATTACACTTCAAAGAGGTAAAAGGTTTATATGTGGCTTGCTTATGATGTGTTTGATATATTGTATAAGAGAAAGTAGGACAACAGACCGTGAATGTTATTAGTTTATATAATTTTCTCATATTTTATGGGCTATTTAGTATACGGCAACAAAAAGGAAGAGTGAAGAGAGCCAAACTTTAAATTTGATGAATTCAAAGTGAACTTAGAAGGATATGCATGAATGTAAGACAGTTTGCAAAAGTGAAAGAAAAAAAAAAAAAATTATCTTCCCTTCCCTGACAACAATATTGGTGTTGTAAGAATTCATAGACAGGGTCAATTCTATTACTTATCTTCCATTAGAATCTGTTATAAGGAGTGTTCAAAAGTTCTCAGGGGGATGAATGCATGTATTAAATGTTGCTTCAACGTTTGCAATATATGCAAAAAGCTATTCAAAGTTATATTACTTTCTTCTTGATATTTAGTACATTGATAATTGCTGCATACAGATATTAAAGATCACAAATGTTGAAGGATGCCCAGTTGTATGCTTATTCTTCCACCTAAAATTTTTAGTTTAGTTTTTATATATTTTGACTTGACCTGAACATTGACAGTGCATCTTTAGTTTAGTTTTAACATGGAAACATTTTCTAGACATATTAGTATAATAATGGTGACATTTTTGGTATAGAGCTTACCTCTTTTTACGTTGCTTTCTTCTCTATTTACAAGAAACCCGCACTTTCGAATTAGCTATCACTTTGAAATTTGTTCTATTTACAAGAAGCCTATAGGCACACTGCCACATGTCCCTCTCCACCATCTAATGTGGCATTGCTTTAGATTGAGAAGGAAGAGGAAAGCCATTCTCATTTGACTTTTATTTTGGTTAATTTATTTTCCCTTCTATCATTTTGTATTTATACTGTTTTTTATTTTGATAAATTGGAACTTGAATAAATCTTTTTTTTTTCTTTCTTTTTTTCACTGGCTTCAACAAAATCACTGACAAACGATTTTGGGCCAAGTAGAAATTTATCAGGGAGTTTGGATATGATAAACAATATGTAATAGGCTATGGAGAACCAGAGACGCTCTGCTAAGAAATGGTTTCATGCATCAGCTTACTGATCATCATTATGAGATATGTGATAGTGTTGGTAATTGAATGCAAAAGTTTAGCATGTACTATTGGCTTGGGCAGTTGTATTTAGATTTATGTTTACTATAATATGCATGTAGGTGAGAAAATAATTTTGTGCAATTATACTTGGCAATACAAATAGCCAAGCAGCAAAAGGAATTCATTGGGCAATGCAAATGGCCAAGAAGGAAGGATATCATCATGTGGTTATTGCAGGGGGTTCTAAGTTGTGGTTTTATCTATTAATGCCACATTTGATACTAGAGTTTAACTAAGACTAACTCTGTTTTATATTGAGGGTAATATGCATGGGATTGCATTATTTGGTGTATTTTTTCTTTAAATATCATATTCAATAGTTTTTTCGTGCATCGCACGGGTTTGCGACTAGTTGTATTAATAGCTCAGAAATAATAAAGTTTTACTAATAATAATTTGGGTTATGATTCTGTACAAAGTTTAATGGTACTATCTTTGTTGATGTCATATAATTTGTGAAATTGGGTAGGTCCACGTTACTCTTACCAACTGTAAAAGGAAAAGAAGAAAATGAATGAATTGTCAAGTTGCTGGTTTTATGTTGATTGTCGCTTTTGACGGTGCTTTTGTTCTTACTCGCAGATGTTTTACTTTATTGGATTTGCATTCTTCTGTGTAGAATCATTGCTCAGTATTTGGGTTATTCAGGTTTGACAATTTACACTTTAAATGGCATTATTGTCCTGGTTTGTGTTATTTTGGTTTTCTAAGACTGCCTTATTTCCTACTATTTGCAGCAAGTAGCCATGTATTTCCGAGGCAGTGGCAAGGCTGCTGAGATGAAGCGTGATGCAGCAAGAGGAACTATGATGGCAGCACTAACACTTATTAAATGCTAGAATGACCATCTAGAAGTTTTCGTTGTACTTTGGAGGGCTGTACCACATTGTTTGATGTGGTGTCTTTGGCAGAAGCAGAATGTGGTTTCTGCAAGATTTTGGAAATTTTTTGTAAAATTACTTGTTAGTGTTTTTGGTGTTTACCAACAATCTTGCTAATGCACAATTAATTTTTAGTTTGAATTAGTATTGATCAGTGTCTTTTAGTGTATGAGAATAGTGTCATGTAAATGAAAATTTGGGCTACAATTTCTTTTTCTTTCACGGATGAAAATTGTACTATTTGTACATTTATAGGATTTTGATTTTTGTAAATTATCTTGAATGCGTATTTCTTAATTAATAATTTTGCGCACAATGGAAAGTTAGGTTCAAAAATTTCAGTAACTAGTTGACATTTAATACTATCAATATTGTTTCTACTTGTTTTTAATTGAACGAACAATACAAAATTAGAAAATTTGTAGTAATAGAGCCAAATGCAATCGGTCATTTTTTTTTGAAGACGTGACTACTCATTTCTTTAATTGTAGTTGGTAAACTTTGCATATTTAAGAGGACATTAAACAATTAATTCTCATTTACCACAAATTTTTCAAATTTCCCATAAAGATCTTACTGTTTATAATAGCTTGATCAATCGCATTTTTTTATAACCGCAGCTGCGATCGATCACTATAGCCTTTGACTTAATTATACATCTACACAGAGGTTGCATTGATCGATCCAATATTTTTTTAATGGATACATGATTGATTACTTTGGGTGTTAAAACTTGTAAATGGTCTTCGTTGTGTGAAATGGGTCCACATTTTTGCAAAGGGTTTAGTGATCGATCACGTTTTTTCATAACCAAAGTTGTGATCGATCACTATAGCCTCTGATTGAATTACACATCTACATAGAGGCTTTAGTGATCGGTCAAAAACTTTGTTAATGGATACATGATCGATCACATTGGGTGTTAAAACTTATAAATGGCCTTCATTGTGTGAATGTGTCCACATTTTTTCAGAGGGTATAGTGATCGATTGCCTTTTTTCATAACCACAGTTGCGATCGATCACTATAACATCTGATTGAATATCTACACAGAGGCTGAAGCGACCGATCAAATCTTTTGTTAATGGATCCACGATCGATCACGTAGAGTGTTAAAACTTGTAAATGACCTTCACTGTGTGAAATGGGTCCACATTTTTCTAGAGGGTATAGCGATCAATTACATTTTGTCCAAAGCCTAAAACGATCACATTTTTCATATTCTACAATGTAAACAAAGAGATTAGGAGTCCAATAAAAACTACAATGTAATCAAAAAATTCAAAAAGAAGGTTAGCAAAAAAACTCAAGAAGAAATGAAAATAAAAAACAAAGTAAATGTAGAAAGAACCTTTATGCATGTGAGAGAGAGAGAGAGAGAGAGAGAGATTTACCTCTATTGGTCCAAAATTTATATAATGAGTTTGAAGACTAGCACTCAACTAAAGAAGAAAAAAGGAAATTAAATGCAAAAAAATATATTAGTCATCTAAGTTTGCATTAAAATTATATATAAAGAAAATATTAAAAAAACATAAATGGATTAAATGACATACAGACATAGATAGATTTTACAATAAAAAAAAAAAAAAGTTGATATAGTGGAATTTGTAGAGGAATCACAGTTATCAATAGTTTGAAAGTTGTGGGAAGTTATGATAAGTTTATTGATAACATATAAGTGAGTCTCTATAATTAATTAATTACTAATTTTATTTTTAAAATTCAAATGTAGATGTGATAAAACATATATTTAATTAAATGGGTTAAACATGTCGTGTCAATTTTTCTAAAATAGTACTACTTACATTGGAAATAGAGAATGGATTAAATGTGGGCTTTGTCTTTAGGGCATGATTTAGGGATTTCTATGTTAAACTTATATTTTATTTCAATTAATTAACAAATCATGAAATTGAGGCCTCAAGTTGAAGATTTAAATCAACAATTGATTAAAATAGTAACCGGTTAACAAATTATTAGAGATCTTGCATATTACGATTAGGGTTTTATGCCTAAAAGGGGGGTTTTTGTATTTTGTAGAACAATCCATTAAATAGATTGCTCAAGAATGTAATTAATAAATCCAATTAAATATTTAAACTTCAAGTTTTGATAATAATTCGGCCGGAGTGAATGGATTTAACAAAAGACTATGTATTAGGGTTATTATGAAAAAAAAAAATTAGGGGTTTCCAACCTTGTAAGGTTTTAATCCAATTGGATGAAAGTCATATGTAATTAAGACATCTAATTAGGGATGGGTAACACCAATTGGGTGAAAACACTATATATTTGGTATTAATCAAATAATTAAAATCATTTAAATTTAAACTTATGCCAAAGTTGGGATTTTGATGTTCTTAATGCTTTTAAAATCAAGCAATGTCCTCTGAATTTATGGAAATATGAAAAATCTACAAATAATTATTCTCATATAATATAATTTAATAAGGTTAGTTTAAAAAAGAAACATTGGAAGATTTTATTTAGGGTTAATTACAGTAAACCCACCTATGGTTTGGCCGATTTTAACATTGCCAACATGTGGTTTAAAAAGTGTCACTTTACCCACCTGGGGTTTAAAACGTTAGCAGCCGTTACCCACCTAGCTCTTTTCCGTTAATAAAAACAAGTAAAAACATAAAACATACAAAACTTTGGATCTAAATTCACATTAAATCAATTTTTTTCCCAGAAATCGAAGAACATCAAGATCAATAAAAAAGTTAGAGAAAAATTGTCAAAAATGGTAGCTGATTTCAAAGTTTATCTCTGCAAAACCATTCTAAATGGTGGGAAACACACCATTACTATTTGAGCTCCACCCCCAATTCACAATCTGGGTTTTCTTCAAAACTCATGTTTATCTTTGAAATACATTTCTAGCACTACAAATCAACAACCATTTGCAGTCTCATACCTCATAAACACACTTGGGTTCTCAATACAAGCTGCTCTATCAGCTTCCGGATATATTCATTTCGAAACCCCTGAGAAAACCTTTTTGCCCAAAACTCAAATCTCTCACTCTTAACTTTTAATAAAATTGAAAAAATTAAAGAAATTTTCCAACACCAACAAGAAATTGAAGAAATATTCCAGAAAACTCAAATCCCTCCAATTTGGCAACGAAATCCAGCACCTCATGACCATATCGCCGGAGAACGCCAGTTCCTTCACAGCGCTTCTTGAGCTCCCAGTGACTCAAGCCGTGCAACTCCTCCACCCGCCCACTCCGACGACCACAAACCCTACGTCTCTTCCTCCTTCCCCAACCCCAATCTCACCTTGCCTTCCAACAAAACCCTAATCGAATTCACCGCCAGGTTCTTGTCTAACTTAGAGAACCTGGGAACGTATAGGAACGCCACCACCCTGAACCTATTCTACAAAACCCTTCGCCTTAAGCCACATATTCTCGAAACGAAACAGTCTTTTCCCCCCCATCATACGCCCACAATCCAGCAGAATAGGAAAGTGGTCAGACAAGCGAGGAAGTCTCTGCTGATTTACTAGGCTGAAATGAACAGCCCATTCTCCCTTAATGCATAAGAGGGATGTCAAAAGGAGGGCTGAATACTGATTGTCTCCTCCATTTCCATATGTGCAAGTGAGGGAAAATGAAGCAAAGTGAGATTTCCATATGTGCAAGTGTCATGATTTCTTTGGATGGTTCCTTCAAAATCATATGCAAAACAGTCACTTAGAATCTCAAGTAGTGGTGAGTTTTCAGATTTTGGTGTATCAGCCTTGGGTAAGATTGAATTTGGTTCTAATATCGTGTTAAAATTGTTAGAGTGATTGAGTGTTTGAAAGAGAGAAAAGGGAAAAGTGAAAGAAAGAATTTAACGTGGTTTGCATCCACAACGGAAAGCCCTTAATGGCTGCATCTCTGCTATTGAAGTGTTATTTTACAATGAACTTAATGCAGGGTTTATACACTATGAAACCTTAGTCTAAACCTAAACTAATCTAAGGTTAGTTTGCTTGCTCTATAAATATATAGGCCTACAATAGGTTTGAACACTTGGTTCATAATATGTGTAACAATCTATATATACATTCTCTCGTTTGTACCTTGCAGTTTCCAACTAGAAAAACTCGCTTACTCCATATTAGAACTAATGTACATGTGCCCAAATATTTCTGCACTAAGTAATTGTCATTTTTGTGGAAACCATTTTAATCTTATTTACTTATTGGATTAAATCTTACTCTGAGAATAAAAATCTGCTTCTAGCAATGATTTATGTAAGAGTAAGAGCTTCATCCACCCAAAAAAGAAAAAAATTAACATTCACATCAGACTTTGAACTATTGATTCTCTCTCTGCCCAGTTATTCACCAGCTTCTGTTTTTTATTAAGTGTATTCACCCTCTTCTGTAATTTGTAGTAATCAATATCGTGCGTCAAAACGCTTTGAGCCTTTGTTATCTGATAACTGAAAACATTGCTTCAAGATTTGCAACTCTTATGTAAATAAATATGTTTCATTCAGTCTTCATTTGCTCTCTTTTCTGTCATTTATTATTATGCTGTAAACTCTGATGTCACACCATTGCCCATGATGAACAACGTACTTGTGATATTTAGATCAAGTAGGGAAGAGTGGTGCATTGTTGGTTGGAATAAATGACTTCAAGTAGATATAAGACGATGAAGTATGCGTTCAAGATTGGCTATTTTAGTTACAAGGAATTTATTTTCATATCCAATAGACACTTGTTTAGTATAAAACAACATACTGTTTATTCATTGTGAAAGACTTGGGATTTTTGGTTAGTATAACACAAAGCTAACCGTTTTCTGCTTTTATCACTGTTACGTACATCTCTGTTCTCTATAGCCCTTCATTTATGAACTAATCTTGCAGTCCTTTGCATCATTTTGTAGAGTACTGATGGCTCACGTCCTGCAGAGATTGTTGCAACACCAATCAGTTTTTTGTACATTGGAAAAATAATATTAGCTTTCATTTTGATTTTTCTGCTTGGTTTAATTTTCACATTGGCTCTTGAAAATCTTCCTGGGTTTATATTGCTTGTTAAGTCATCCATGTAATATCTATTGTTATTGAACATGAATAATATATTGCCAATTTACACTTCTTTGCAACATGTAATTGGACTTAAGTTCCTAAGCCTCAACGAAAAATATAAGTTTGATAAGGAAACGAAAATTTTACATTTTTATGGAACAATGGGTAATAAAATCTCCTAGAAGATACGATTGGTAAATGATGCATTGAAAGTGTCAGAATATTTCCGGAAGATAAGGCTTATGAGTTATAACAAACACTTCTTTCTTTAAAAAAAAAAAAAAAAGAAGACAAACACTTCTTTGGTTTCTATTTCTAATTCAGAAGTTTTAGCACTGGCTAAATCTTTAGAGTGCCTTCGATCAACCCCTTTGTTGATCAGAAGCCTAGGAAGGAAGTAAAAGTTCAACTCTTGAAGGTTTGGACACGGTGAACTTCATTCCACCAAAAACACTACCTTGTTGGTATCCTTGGTGTGATTCTTCTACCGAGATTTTTACTCTCTACAAGAAGTATACTAGTGTAAGTGAATAATTAATCCAATATTATGTGATAGTCACAAGAGTGAATGATTGCAACAATATTATTGAACTCAAATACAAGAGCTTAAACTTTTAAATTTTGATTAAGGAGATGTACCTGCAAATTATGGGTCCGTTTTAGTAGAACCCTAAAGTACTTTTAATAATTATTTTCGATAACAGTTACCTATACTTTTTTTTTTGTTTTATTTTCTTTGTCATTCTCCCAACTTCTCTTTGACCCATGGTGCAGAACACCCTCTTTCTCTCTCACATGGTATGACCTCCACTCCTGCTTCACCTCCAAACGCCCATATGATGTTGAAGGTCCCTACTTTATATATTGCATCCACAACCCTTAGGGGTTGCGCCAATGTCACTCATATGTGGGATCGGCCCAAGGTTAAGCCCAGCAAAACTTTGGGCTTGGACCAAGACAGCCCAGCCTTACCAAACTTTTTTTTTTTTTTTCATTAATTTATACCTGTATAATTTTTTATTTTTTATTTTTATTTTTAATTAAACTTAGCCCAAACCCAAAAAAAATTGTTGCAGCCCATCACAACTTGATCCCAAAACAAAACAAACCAAAAATTCCCCAAATCCTTAACAATTCTAGCACTGTTTTACACCCTCTAATCCGAGGGTTCCAAACAAAACAAACAATAATCATTTTAATCAAAACAAAATAAAGAAACAAAAATTCCCCACATCCCTAACAAACCAATAAATGAACCGTGTGAAGATTGGGGAGTGAGACTCGATGCACTGCCAGGGATGTGATCTCTACTCGTAACACAACAAATCAAATTGTTGTTGCCCATCCTCTCTCTCTCTCTCTCTCTCTCTCTCTCTCTCTCTCTCTCTCTCTC
>BKZX01028020.1:18845-38897 GCA_014362285.1 Fagus crenata
TGATAATTATTGCCGAAAAAAGAGCGATGGTTGCTACCTCGATGACGCGAACCAAGTTCATTGCTTTTCTCAAGGTAAATAATGCGAGAACGAAGGCCATTACACTTTTCAGTTTCTAATTAAATTCTTACATGACCATTACTTATTTACTTCCTTCTATTTTTCTGAACTACATGCATTTCTTGGGGTAGTATTTGTTGTAGTATAATGTCTTGATTTTTAATTTTAAGGTTACAAACGCTGATGTTACTCTTTTATTTTTCAAAGCAGGCCTCCTTCACTATATCCTTAACTATATTCTATTTTACGTCAGAAACCTATTTGATTCTGAAGGTGAGGTTTATATCTCAAATTATTTTTATTAGCTCAGTTTTTGCTAGTAAAATAAAAAATTAATAAGTCGTCTTTCTTATGTTTTGCAGTGTATCCGAGGATAAAAATGTTAATAATGGTAATCATTGGTAAGAACTTGTATCTCTTCTTGCCATCACTTTTTTTAGCAGATCATTCCTTACAACTTTGAAGTATGAAAGTAATTTAACGTGAGAAGATGAAAATATTAGTAACATTTATATGAAATATACGCGCAACTCATATTGCGTTCAATTATTAGTATCTATGAAGGCAAGTTTTAAGTTGTAACTATAATTTTCAACCAACTTAAAATGTTGAGAGCAATTTTCGTGATGTTCTTGTACAGGACTACTCCTTGGAACAAAAATTGTGTTGGGTCCATGTGTGATTGCGTTTTTGATATATAAGTGGCGTAGGAGACATTTATCAATGTATGATGCTGTTGAAGAATTTTTGGAAAGCCAAAATAATCTCATGCCAATTAGGTACTCATACTCAGAAATTAAGAAGTCGACCAAAGGTTTCAAGGATAAATTGGGTGAAGGAGGCTATGGCCCTGTATATAAAGGAAAGCTTCAAAGTGGTCTTCTTGTAGCGATAAAGATGTTAGGTAAGTCCAAAGCTAATGGGCAAGAATTTATCAGCCAAGTTGCAACAATTGGAAGGATTCACCACACAATTGTGGTGCAACTCACTGGCTTCTGTGCTGAGGGGCCAAAGCGTGCCCTTATATACGAATTCATGCCTAATGGTTCTCTTGAAAAATACATTTTTCCTCGAGAAGGAAGTATCCCCTTAAGTATAGAGAAAACATACGAGATTTCTCTTGGAGTGGCTCGTGGGATTGAATATCTACATCAAGGATGTGACATGCAAATTCTGCATTTTGATATCAAGCCTCATAACATTCTTCCTGATGAGAACTTCATCCCAAAAGTTTCTGATTTTGGGCTTGCAAAGCTTTATCCAACAGATGATAGCATAGTGTCTCTGACTGCTGCCAGAGGAACACTAGGATATATGGCTCCAGAGTTGTTTTATAAAAACATTGGAGGTGTCTCTTATAAAGCTGATGTTTATAGTTTTGGCATATTGTTGATGGAAATGGCAGGCAGAAGAAAGAACTTGAATGCATTTGCAGATCATTCAACCCAAATTTACTTCCCAACTTGGATCTATGACCAATTTAGTGAAGGAAAGGACATAGAATTGGAAGATGCTATGGAAAAGGAGAAGAAAAGAGTTCAAAAGATGATCATAGTTGCAGCGTTGACTTTTTGCAACCCAGGTGCTCCCTACCCAGTTTTTCGTGCTGATTTCATTTTTGTGGTCTGTTTTTGTAGTTGAGATTTCATTATGACTCAAAGTGAAATTTCTAAGCCTCTTCATAAGCGATCCAATCAGAAGAATTATCATCTTATTTGTGCCTTTTGCAAGCATCACGGTCACACTATTGATCAATGTAACATGCGTGCCGGCATTCTTCAGCGCTCTGCAGCCTTGACTGCCTCTGAGTCTGTACCATCATCCGATGCTGCATCTTTTGATCCTGTCTCATTGACTACACCTACTTACAGCATAGCAGATCTACAAGCCCTCTTCAGTCAGGTTCAAGCTTTGTCTTCCAGTGCATCCAATTCTGCTCTTTCTGTGACACCAGGTATCTCTTCTGAATGGTTCTTAGATTCTGCCTGCTGCAATCACATGACGGACAATCCTCACCTCACAAGTGCCCACACTCCTCCTGTCTTACCTACTATTACCACTGCTGATGGTTCCGCCATGACTGTTAGTCATGTTGGCTCCATCTCTACCCCTAACTTATCTATCTCTGATGTCTTTTGTGTTCCTAAATTGCATCTTAATCTTTTATCTGTTGGCCAACTAACCGAACTTGGTTTAAACCCGTTCTTTTCTTCTCGTGGTTGTCTTGTGCAGGATTCTCGGACGGGGCAGATCGTTGGGTCCGCGCGTAAGGTTGGACGGTTGTTTGAGCTCACTTCCCTTCACTTTCCGTCTTCATCAGTCTCCGCCCCTGTTATTGCTGCTTCTGCCTCCATCGAGTTGTGGCACTCTCGTCTAGGTCATGTTTCTCTTCCTCGTATTCAAACCTTAGTATCTAGGGGTCTATTAGGTTCAGTTTCTTCCAGTCCATTTGATTGCATGCCATGTCAGCTCGGCAAACAACCTGCCTTACCTTTTAATAATAGTGAGTCTATTGCTTCTGCAACTTTTGATCTTATACATTCAGATGTATGGGGGCCCTCTCCTGTTCCCACAATGAGGGGGGTCAAGATATTTTGTTATTTTTGTCGATGATTTTTCTCGTTACACTTGGATTTATTTAATGAAAAATCGTTCTGAAGTTCTCACAATATATCGTGATTTTGCTAAAATGGTTCAGACTCAGTATTCTAAAGCTATTAAGGTATTTCGCTCTAACAATGCACGAGAATATAGACAAACAGATTTTTCTACTATTCTTAAACACTATGGAACTGTTTTTCATACCTCTTGTGCTGGCACCTCACAACAAAATGGACGAGCTGAACGTAAACTCCGTCACATCCTAGATACTGTTAGGGCTCTCACCAATGCAGCCTCCACTCCTGCCTCATTCTGGGGTGAAGCTGCTCTCACTGCAGTATACACCATCAACCGATGCCCCTCACCTATCATTCAAAACACAACACCATATGAACGGTTGTTTGGCACAGCTCCAAACTACAGTCTACTCAAGGTTTTTGGTTGTGTCTGTTTTGTTCTTCTTCAACCACATGAGCGCACTAAACTTCAACCCCGCTCCCAGCTCTGTTGTTTTCTTGGCTATGGCCTTGAAGAAAAGGGGTACCGATGTTATGATCCAGTCGCCAAGCGTCTTCGAGTCTCTCGACATGTGGTATTTTGGGAACACAAGATGTTCTATTCCTTACCTTTATTTTCTGCAGGTAATTCTGATTCTCAGGCTGATCCTCTACCAAATCTCTTCCCTGAGATTCCTTCCCCTTCTGCTGAGTCAGTTAATCCCATCTCCGACGAGTCTCCCCCTGCTGATCCCTCTTCTGATGAGTCTCCTACAGCCGATCCTACCTTCGACGAGTCTCCTCTCTCTACCCCTGCTGCGAATCCTGTCAACACTACTGCTCCTGAGCCTCGTCGCTCTCATCGGGTAAGTACTCTTCCCTCTCATCTTCGTGATTTTCACTGCTTTTCTGCCTTTGCCACCTTACATGAACCTCACACCTTTCGTGAGGCCTCCTCTGACCCTTTATGGCAGCAAGCTATGAAAGAAGAATTGGATGCATTGTTAAAGACAGGTACTTGGGATCTGGTTGATTTGCCAGCTGGTAAATCTGCTATTGGTTGCAAGTGGGTGTACAAGATCAAGACTCGATCAGATGGTACTGTAGATCGCTACAAAGCTCGTCTCGTTGCCAAGGGATTCACTCAAGAGTATGGCATTGACTATGAGGAGACATTTGCACCGGTGGCTCGCCTCTCCTCTGTTCGTACTCTTATCGCAGTTTCTGCTTCCCGACATTGGCCACTTTTTCAGATGGATGTGAAGAATGTCTTCCTTAATGGAGAACTAACTGAGGAAGTCTACATGCAGCTCCCTCCTGGTTTCTCCCAACCTCCAGGCTTTTCTCCCAAAGTGTGTCACTTACGTCGGGCACTATATGGTCTTAAGCAAGCTCCACGAGCTTGGTTTGCCAAGTTCAACTCCACCATTTCTCAGCATGGCTTTTCTGCTAGTTCATATGATTCAGCTCTGTTCTTCCGGCGCTCAGATCATGGTATTACCCTTCTCTTGTTGTATGTAGATGACATGATTATTACTGGTGATGATGTGCAGGGCATCCAGGATCTTAAGCACTTTCTTGGTCATCATTTTGAGATGAAGGATCTGGGTCCTCTCAGTTATTTTCTTGGCCTTGAAGTCTCTTCCTCCTCCGATGGTTACTATCTCACTCAAGCCAAGTACACATCTGATCTTATCTCTCGAGCTGGAATCACGGACAGCAAGATCGTTGACACACCCATTGAATACAACAATCGCCTGAATACTCATGATGGAGAACCACTTCCTGATGCTACCCTCTACAGACAATTAGTTGGGAGTCTTGTTTACCTCACGGTCACTCGACTAGACATCTCCTATGCTGTTCACATTGTTAGCCAGTTCATGGCTGCACCGCGGTCTCTCCATTATGCAGCTGTACTTCGGATTCTTCAGTATTTGAAAGGCACTTTGTTTCATGGACTTCACTTCTCATCTCAGTCGTCGCTCACTCTTCAGGCTTATTCTGATGCCGACTGGGCAGGGGACCCTACTGACCGTCGTTCCACTACAGGGTATTGCTTTCTTCTTGGTGACTCCCTCATCTCTTGGCGCAGCAAGAAACAATCTGTTGTTGCTCGTTCTAGTACTGAGGCAGAATATCGAGCACTTGCTGACACCACTGCTGAGCTCCTTTGGTTACGTTGGCTTCTCCAGGACTTAGGCATTGATTGTTCTACTGCAGTTCCGATCCATTGTGACAATCGAAGTGCCATCCAAATTGCCCACAATGATGTCTTCCATGAGCGTACTAAGCATATTGAGATCGACTGTCACTTTGTTCGTCATCACTTACTACAGGGTACCTTGCAGCTCCGTTCAGTATCTTCTCAGGACCAGTTAGCTGACATATTTACCAAACCTATGCCTCCAGGCCGTTTCCGTGATCTTATTTCTAAACTCAAGTTGGTGTCTGTTCACCCAACATGAGTTTGAGGGGGGATGTTAGAATATAAGTCCAATGGGTCTTAGGCCCAATATATTGTCTTGTATAGCACTCCTTTTACTTGTGCATTACTCTTACCTCTGCCTATATAAAGGCTCTCTCTTGTACTACATTTGACATATAATACAATACATAGACTTTCAGTCTTTAACAATTATAAAAATATTATCATTCCAAATTTGATAATAATAAAAAAATTAGGACTCTTACATTTCACACATATATATATATATATATGGGGTTAGCTACTACTGTTTATAAAATAGAAGGATTTGTTAATTTGAATCACAAAATAGCATTATTGATTATCTCTGTTTCAGGGACCTGTTGTAACTATGCTAAGTATAGATTCAAAACAGCACAATTTTTTGTAACATGTGGCCTTCCATGTACAAAATTACATCTATATCTATAAATTTACATCTAGCATTAGTGTGGTTATCTTTCGTTTATAGCAAGAAAACCAAAAATGGCAAAATTTATTTCACCCACACCCCCTTCTAATTCTCACACTAATCTCATAAGAAAGCTTTAAACAAAAAAAAAAAAAAAAATTCTAATTACAAACTTCACAGAAGATAGATATTCGTTTTGTAGTAAATATTTATCAAAGACATAACCCCCCAATTATGATAAGATAGAGATTGAGAATGAGACTGAGATTGAGATTGATTGATCATTGAAACTAGAAAATAACCCCCCCAATTCTTTACCCCCCAGAAAATCAAACTTATGGATATCAAAATTACACCAAAATGTAACCATCCATTCTTCAATTGAACAAAAAAGAAAAACAGAAAGTAAAGAGAGTAGTACTAAGAAGAAAGTGAGAGTGGAGGATGTAAAAGTTGATGGAGATTCTGATGAACCTTTCCCTCAGCAAACAAGAAGAGATGAAATCCCGAAACTCTCTCCACGCATTGCCCATGAAATTGAAGAGATTTTCTTCCTTGAATAGGTAGGGTCAAATGGCAGAAAAGCAACTGTGAGGGGTGTTTTTGTGTTGGTGCCACGTGTCGTGCCGAGGGTGATCGCAACGTGGGCTTAAATCTTAAGAGGAGGGAGCTGAACCCAAAATTCAACCGAGGGCCCAAAGTTTGGCCCAAGGGCTAATGGGACATCTTCCAAAAATAGTTGAAAGCCAAAATAATGGAAGCCCAAATAAACAAGGACAATAACCAAGAAGGATTGGAGAGATGATATCACCAACAAGAAGCCTAAAGAGCAATTAATGAACGAAGCCTCTCAATATTCCACAACTGGATTGGGCTTGAAATACCATAACTTTGATTAAAAGTGGCTAAAAATACATACTTTCTACAACTGTGCTAACATCTGCCAGGAGGTAAGTGTTTAAAAATAATAAACTTGTTAAGACTAAAAGAGAGATGACTTGGTGAGAGAGAGTCAGCCCCAATAAGACATGCATGAGGGTGAGGGAAGGATGTGCTTAGGCCTTTTGTGGAGCTAAGTCAAAGGTGGAAAGGTGTTATGGCATTATTAAGTCTTCCTAAGATTTCAGCCCAGACATCTGCCACGGGAGCTTTCTTGGGAATCAAGGAGATTGAGCAGTGAATCTCAATCTTCTTGGTCAGGATTGTGTTTCTGGGTTGGGGTTGGGGTTTTAAAGATGACCTGAAGACTCCTATGTTATGGGGTTATCTCCTAGAGAGTGTTCTAGAGGTGAACTAATTGGTTCTTAGAGAAAGTCTTCTCTTAGGTTGAGCTAATTGTGGTAATTGTCTTGCTGGTTGTGTTGTTCTTAGGATGGTGATGGTGTTGTTGTGATTAAAATGCAATCAGTCCTATTTATAGGAGTGATTAGGGTAGCCTAAAACTGATGAGGAAATCGAGTTGATGACTTCCTTTAAGCCAATGAACTCCTAAACTTAACCATAAATGGTATATTTTGTAAGGAAAAGGTTTGAAAATATTCCATAAGTGGAAATAAGTATGTTTATCCCTTAATTTCGGGATAAAGCTTCATTTTCTTCTGAAATGATCTTTTCAGAAGCATATAATGCTTAATGGGTTGGTTTTTGTGAAAGGTTGGGCCATGCATGTCTCTATTGACCTTGGCTTCCACAAGCTAGCCACCGTGCCTCCCAACAGATCCAGTGACAACAGCTCGATGGTTACCAAGATCTTGGGACTCACTCCCTCCACCAAACCACACTCCTCAAGTCTAAATCACATAAGGAGAGTAGTACCCTTACGGGTCTGGGCCGTGGGGCTATTCCCTGAGTCCTTTTAGGGACTGAAATGGACATAGGTCATAGGGTTTTTATCATATTTTCCCATTTCCCATGTGTCTTTGATGTGTCTGACGGTCTTTGAGCTTTTACCTATAAGTTTACCACATGAACAGTATCAAAATCCATAATTTCCAGTGAAATGAAGAACTATAGTGAGCTGGTTATGCTGGAACAGCAAGGAAAGGCTCGAGGAAGAAGACCAGCTGCTCTTTGTACGCATGAAGAGATGGGAAGCTACTGTTCCCCTCTTTATTAGTGAAAAGATGACATAATGTGGGCTCCATCAGCAGACATTGAGCCCATTCCTTGACAGCTGCCTTTTCTCACTCTGTAAGGCCTACGGACAGGCTGTCCACAGCTACTTGAGTGCTGGGCTACTCACCATTTGGGCTTCAGTTGCTTCTTTTAATTGATCGAATAGTGTTTGGGTCCAATAACCATAACATTAGTGTATTTCGGGCTGTAAGCTTTATATGAGTGTCTTTTGGGTTTTTAAATAGTGCTGAGACATCTTAAAATAGGCCCAAATGGCTGGTTGGGTACTGTATAGGACATTTTTAATGGGTTAGGCTTATTGGGCTAATCGTTTAAATACTTAATTAAGCCTAAATATTTTATTGAGGACTTGGCCCAATTGTTGGTTAAAAAATGGACATGTACATTTAGCCCCTTGAGCACATCACTTATCCATGGTGAGTCACGTGCGAGTCAAGATAATTGTTCAGCTTCCTTCTTTGTACTGGCGGGTATTTTTCAAAAAAGGTGGTGGCTTATTTCCTGTGAGAAGAGTGGAGGAGTGGGAAGGCCATACCTAGTAGCAGCTCCTACTTTCAAAGGCGGCCTGAATTAATGACCATTATTCCCTAATTTAAAAACCCAACCACCGGGTTGGTTTCCCCATAGCTTAGTCATTATTTACTTTCAGAAAACCAGAAGGTACATTCAGAAAGAATAAACTCTAGAACAAACTCCAGTTTTTCCTCTTCTTTCTCCTTCTCTTTTTCTTCTTTTTCTCTTCCTTGTTTACCGATAATGGCTTCTTCTTCAAGGAGATCGGCGAGGAGACATAGAGAGAGCTTTTTCGGTGAGGGAAACCCTTCTATTTCTGGCGAGGCAGCTATGCCAGGAGGCAGGGAAGACGACAGCGGTAGCTCTAGCTCCGGTACAGAACCAATGGAGCCTGTTGAAGAGGTATTGGGCCGACCCACGGTTGACCTGTGGTACAAGAGCAGTGATAGGTTCCCTTCCGTGCCGGTGGACCCTCAACCGCCGCCAGTAAATTGGGAGTGGTTGGTTATTCGAGAAGACACCACTGCAAATGTGGCCTGGGTCCTTGCCTTTCAAGAAATCCGAGATCTACAAATACAAAGGAAGGAAATTCTAGCCGTACCTCTTTCCTTTGATTTCCATTGTTCTAGGGCTGCTGGTTGGGAAGCTTGGGTTGACTGAGAGCTTGCTGACAAGGGATTTTGTGACCGGTTGGAGCAAGCCAGCGTGCTTCACTCCATTCTTATCTCAAGGTCTTCAAATATGTTTTGGGATACTGAGGTATTACGGCAGTTGGTCTGGAGATGGTGCCCGTCAACACACACATTTTTCTTTACTCACGGTGAGATGACCGTGACACTAGAGGACATAGAAAACCACTGGTTGTTGCCAATATTGGGTGATCAGGACCCAGTAGAAGTTGACCTTTCTCCTAAGGAATTGAGGATAGAAGTTGTTTTGGCAGATTATATAAGGAGAAAGAACATTTCCTTGGGGACTCAAGCCGTGAGGTTCACACCTTGAATGGACCACTTTAAAAGGGAGGGAGATGCTTCAATTCGCAAAACTGCCTTTTTGGCATATTGGCTCAGCAAGTGTGTTTTTGGTGAGCATCCCGCCTACTCAATTAAACCCTTATATTTTCCTATGGCTGTGAAAATTGCTGCAGGTGTTTGTTTTCCTCTTGCTCCTTTGTTGTTGGGTCAGCTTTACACTCAGCTAGATTTGCTACATGCTGAGGAGTTGATTGGAACATTTTGTCACACGGTTGCTATGGCCCTCAATTCATCTGTTGTCCATACGTTCCTATAGGAACACGCTTTGGAATATATCACAAAGGGTAGGAAACCTTATGAGGCCAGAAACAAGTTCGCAACCATGCCGGAAGAGGTTCCTGTCAATGTTGGTGACTTTCAGGGAGATGTACCCGCTGTATATCGTTAGGTGCGTTGTAAGTTTTACAATCACAACTTGGTCCCTTCTTTGGACCGTGAGAACAAAGTTTGTTGGAGGCCTTACGGGGTGACTCACCGTGGATTCGTATATGACTCGGTGATGTCTGGATTCCGTGACATAGAGGCCCAGGATTACACTCTTATTGCTGAGGACATGAGATCTTTGACTTTCCTGTCTACCACGAATGCTAGCTAGTTATCAGTATTGTCTCCTGGCAAACTTCAGTTTACTGCATACTGTGCTCACAGGGTGAGAAGACAATTTGGTTTCGATCAAGAGATACCAGCAGTGATGGGGGTAGCAGCTGGTGAAATCTCCACCATCAATCCGTTCCTCAAAGCTAGGGCCTTCACTTATTGGAGCAGTGTTACTTCTCGGGTTGTAACTCCAAGCGGTAACCGAGTTGGAATTTATACCGCGGCCATGAGCAATTACTGGAGGGATTTGATGGCTGCAATGGTTGAATTCAGAAACAATGGGAGAGGAGATATTTCCCATTTGTTGCAGGCACGTGTTTCCCCATTACCTCATCCCCGTTTATTTGCAGTTACAAACACTATGACCACTTATGCAAACTACCAAAGTTTGGGTTACGCTGTGTGGTGCCAGGAGGAATTGAGATGGATGTTATTTGGCGATCACCACCCTTCTTGGTGGTTGAAAGATCATCCCTATGTCTCTGCCCCTGGGAAAGTAGCATCCAATAAGGGAAGGAGGACTGCTTCTGCTGGCACCCCTACTGCCAAAAAGGGACAGTCTAGCAGATTAAGGAAAAGAGAAGCCCCCAGTAAGGATTCTCCTGCTCAGGCTTCAAAAAAGAAGAAGACAACGGCTACCAAGGCTGGTGGAAGAATAATAATTCAAGGAGCTGTTGTTTTGGACTCGTTACCAATGGAGGAAAGCGCTGCTCGAGGGGTTTCTGCCCCTGTGAGCAAGAAGCCAATCAGAAAAACCAGAGCTGGGAAGAGAACCTTTGTTCCTCCAGCCTTCCCAAGCGTGCTAACATCCATTACTACAGGCATTGCTGCACGTAAATCAACTCGGAGCATTGTTTACTCTAAGAGAAGAGTAAGTGTCTTTATCCTTGCTTTTTCATTTATCGATTGATGCATCTTTCCTGCAGCATTGACATGATTTTTTTTTTTTTTGTTTCATGGAAGTCCAAACAAAGAGCTGATAAGCTTAACCGCGCATCAATTATGATACCGGTATGCATTTAGCCATGGTACTTTATTTTTAGCAAAGATAGCATTCTCATACTTTCTCTTCTTCTTGTGCAGGATGATTTGGATAGTTCATCATCCTCAGATGATAGAATTGAATCTTCTGAGTCTGCCGTAAAAGGAGTTGGAGGTGAAGATGTTGAAATAGATGCAGCAGAAGCTATTTTTGACGAGGAAACCGTTGTTGCAGAAGATGTTTTTGCTGAGGAGACTACTGCTCCAAATGTTTCTGTTGAAGAGGACGATGCTGTAGCAGAGGCTGGTATTGATGAAGACATAGTTTCTATGGATGAACTTGAAGCTGCAAAAGCTTATTTTGATGATGTTCCCGTTGCATTTGCCAGCAACCCAAGATCCGTGGAAAGAGCTGTTGGTACATGCGGCTGTTGAAGTTGTTACTAGTGCTGTGAGAGCTGTTAAGACCACACCAATAACCATAACTAGCAGTGGTGGGACTGCACCAAACAACCCTTTTGGAAGTGGCAGCCATACGGACCCTGCATTGTTTGATTCAAGCCCTTCGACCCGTCACTATGTTCGGAGGGGCTAGAGAGGAAGTATTGTGTCTACTGATTCAGAGAGGACTACTTCTGTTACTCCTTTGGTGCCAACACCCCAAAGTCCTCTTCATGAGTCTGGTGGTGTTGCTTCCACACCCATAGTCATAGCTGCTGTGGTATCTACTACAGCATCTGTTCAAGGAGCTGAGGCTGTACCTACAACTACTGAAGTGGTCCCTGGTAGTGAGGAAGTTCTTGTGCATATTTCTGACGTTCCGGAAGGTAACACTGTTAGGGACACACCAGTTGACGAAAATATTGTTGTCGACACTGGCCTGGGTACAGGTGTGACCCAAATCAGACATGCAGAAGCTACTGCCAATGCAGATCCTGGTTTGGCAGAGGTTGTGCTTGATAGTGACATTCCAGTCATGGAAGGGACATTTTCCCAGGACCCTGCAGATGATGTATTCATGGAAAATATGGCGGACACCCATGATAGTTATGATGAGGTCTTAGCCGGGACTGAGGAGCATGTAGCTGATGCCCAGGTAGCTGATTTAGAATTTATTGCCCCTGCAGCAGCTCATATGAGTACAACTGAAATAGGTAATTGGTCTCTTATTAGTATCTTGCTATTCTTTTTGCTTGATGACAAAGATTTCTTGAAGTGTGTAGACCAATTTTGATCACTTGCTTGTTTGCCATGCATAGAACTTGTGTATATATTTCTTGTTTTTGGATTGCTTAGACATGGGTTGATGCCCATTTGTTGTCTATAACTGCAAAACCAAGTTTAGGTAGGTGCAATAGACATGAGTTGATTTCCCTTTGCTGTTTGCTGCTGTTGTTGCTTGCTGTGTGGGCCTGGCAAACATGGATTGATACCCATTTGTTGTTAGCTATTTGGTGGCACCAAATTTGTTGCTGTGGAAGTATGAGCCTAGTAGAGATAGGGTGACTTCCCACCAGTTGTTTGCTGTTTTCACACTTTTTTTAACCAAGTGAGCCTAGCAGACGTGGGTTGATTCCCATTTGTTGCCTACCACGTTGTGGCCACACCCGTTTGTGATCATGTGAGCCTAGCACCGATGGGTTTTGTAAGCCTTGTCCCATCCTTTGCCTATCATTTTTATGGCTACACATTCCCAATAGATGAGTTTGATGGACATGGGTTGATTCCCATTTGTCGTCCCCCATTGTATGTGGACATGGGTTGATTCCCATTTGTTGTCCTCCATCCGGTGAACCTGGGTTGATGCCCAGTTGTCGTTCCCTGTTTGGTATAGTAGGTGAGCTCAATGGATATGGGTTGATTCCCATTTGTTGTCCCCCATCTGATGAACTTGGGTTAATGCCTAGTTGTCGTTCACCATCCGGGCCTAATTAGCTGAGCTCGGTGGACATGGGTTGATGCCCATTTGTTGTCCTCCATCCAGTGAACCTAGGTTGATGCCCAGTTGTTGTTCGCCATCAGGTCCATTAGGTAAACCGGTGGACATGGGTTAATGCCCATTTGTCATCCCCCGTTGGGTGAACCTAGGTTGATGCCCAGTTGTTGTTCCCTGTTTGGTCCATTAGGTGAGCCCGGTAGACATGGGTTAATGCCCATTTGTTGTCCCCTGTTTGATGAACCTGGGTTGATGCCCAGTTGTTGTTCCCCAAGTGGCCCAACCTAGCCAACCTAAGAATGAATTGTAAGTAGTGTGGCTTTTTAGTAAAGGAGTACCAATGGGCATTTTTACTCACTTGTTTACTTTCTTTGCCTTCACTTTTGTTGTAGTGCTTGTTTAGCTGACTCTTTCCACTTTTCTTTCATTTTTCTGCAGCTGGTAGCGGCAATGAAGCTGTTGCAAAGAAAGAAAGAAGGCCTCAAACAGCAGCAGTGGAATCTTCTGCTAGGGGTCAGCTAGGGCTATTGTTTGCTACCAGGCCTGCCACTCTGGTATCATCTGTTCTTGCTAATATGGATGCCTTCTTTCCAGAGTTTGACCGAATGTCAGTTAGTTCTCATCACGCTGAGCATTTTTGGATTTTTTATGATGCAAAAGTTGACTTCCACGGCTTCCGAGTGCCACGAGGGGGAGTTCGGTTCCTAGAGGCCTTGTGGGAGAAGTATGGCAACTGTTCAGCATACCTTAGGCTTAGTGTGCATATAGGTAGCTCCATGTTGACTCTCTTCTATTGCATACTCGCCCATATGGAGCATACTAGGCTGAAAGATGTTACCGAAGTCCATATCCTTGAGTGGAAAGCCGTGGTTCAAGAGATCACCAGAGAGGGCTTTAAATTCAACTTCGTCCTTGATTACTTGAGGAAGCTGGCCCAGGACATGTTCAGTAGAAGAATATTGGCTGAATTGAGGGCGGTGGAGGCCCAAGCTACTGCTTTGAGAGGTGTTTTAAACATGATAACACCAAACCGTGGGACTTGGCTTTTTCTAAAAGAGTTTTTGCAGATCCTCTTATCAAATCAGCTCTCCATGACTTGCTTGCTTAATCATATTGTCCACTGCACTCTCTTTTTCCTTTTGCTGCTCTTTTGGAATGTATTAGCCGTGTATAGGCCTTAACTAGAAACTTGGTCTCATTTTTCTTTCTACATATTTGCTAAGTACATTAACCCATGACAATGAGACTTAACTTTTGTCAACTTTGCTTGCTTGAATTGCATTATACAAAAAGATTGACATGATATTTGAAGTACAAAAGAAAAGCAATGCTTAGTTTCTATTACTCTTAGCGTGGCATAAAGTGCTCATAAGCTATTTCAAAAGAAAAAAGATACATAATGCACAGCTTGTGGAATGTATCTTACGAGTAATAGTGTTTCAGCCATTTTCCATTAATAGGATCTATTAAGATGGTTCCATAAGACTTGGATGGCCTATAGTAACCACTTCCATGTGCCTCTCGGATAATGAGAGACCTTTCCTTACAAATTCCGCGACTTTCAAAACCATTTGCCTTTCCATAAAGACTCGGACTCGAAGGGCTTTGCTATAGACATTAGCTATTTTTTGATAATTCCTTTGGCTTTTTACTTTAGCCAACTCCTTTGCCTCGTCCAGCCTTTCTAGATCTGCCATCCATGCTTCAGCACACATGTTAGCATCTACCTCCAACTCACTCCCTTGCATTACTCGTGGGCTAAGCACAACTAATTCAATAGGAGAAATAGTATCAGTGCCATAAACGAGTGAAAAGGGTGTAAAACCTGTTGCTGTTTTGGGTGAACTACGGTATGCCCACAGAACATCTGCCAGATGGGCTCTCTAGTCGTTCCCATAATCAAACACCATCTTGCTTAAGATCCGCAACAGCATTCTGTTAGTTGCTTTAGCTTGCCCATTTCCTTGAGGGTAGTAAGGTGTGGAACGTCGATGCTTGACTTGGTAATATTCTAGCACCTCCCATACATCTTTGTTTATGAATGGAGTGCCATTGTCACTAATAAGCTTGTATGGTATACCAAAACGAGTGATTATGTGTTCTCGAATGAAGTTGGCTACTGCAGCACCCGTTGCCTTTCGGAGCGGGATGGCTTCTACCCATTTTATGAAGTATTCGGTAGACACAAGAATCCAAATGTAACCACCGGAGGCTGGATTGATAAGGCCAATAAGATCTAGTCTCTAAGTGTGGAATGGCCAAGGTGTAGCCATGTTTTGGAGACTAGTTGGGTGAGTATGGATCAAGTTGGCTTGGACTTGGCAAGTATGGCATGTTTTTACAAAATCTACCGCATCCTTCTTTATTGTGGGCCAATAGTAACCAAGTGTGAGCAAACATTGGTAAAGTCTCTTCTTTCCTTGATGCTCTCCACATTCTCCCGCATAAGTTTCCCTCATAACCATTTGAGATTCTGACAAGCCGAGACATCTAAGAGGTTCTCCATGAAAGCCTTTCCTAAAGAGGGTTCCCCCCTCTACAAAATACCTCAAGGTTAGCCTCTTAAGGCGATAAACATCCTTGGGGTTTGGTGGCAAAATTCTTTCAAGCAAATACTCTAAAAATGGTGTGTGCCAATCATTAGAGATAAAAGTTGCGCATACCTCTTCGTTGCTGTGATGGAATTGGCAGGTTTGGCATTGACTTTGCAGGTCTGCTGCTTCTATGCTCATGTTTGGCCAAAAATACCCTAGTCGCTGGAGTCTGCGATAAAGGCTAATAGTTCCTCTGTCTCCACAAGCTTTCTCATGGACTTCGAATAACTTTTCCTTTGCCTCTTCCACATTGATACACCGTGCCAAAACTCCTCCAGGCAGTCTTCAATAAAGATCTCCAGATATCAAGGTGTAATCTTTGATTTCTCTCAAATATGCCACAACAGCAGAAGACATGAGTTTGGCTTTGATTGGCGCTCACCAGTCTTCTTGATCTGGAGGCAGCTCTTCAAATTCTTTCTTCAGTAATTCAGTGATTGGCTCCATCTTCTTGTAGATGGTGACATCCATTTCTTCGCCTTCAAAGGCTATTTGAGATCCCAAAGTAACTAAAGCATCCACATATCAGTTTTCATTCCTTTAGGCATGTTCTATCTCAAAAGTGCTGAATTTTGCTTCCAATTTTTGTGTCAGAGCTCGGTAAGGTGCCAAAGATGGTTCCTTGAGTGAAAATTCTCCTCGGGCTTGACAAACCACAAGGTTGGAATCACCAATAACTCACAAATGCTTGATCCCCATTTCATATGCTATTGTCAATCCGGCTAAATAAGCCTCGTACTCAGCTGCATTGTTAGAACATGGGAAATCAAACTTGAAAGACTTCGTTACAGCTTCCCCATTACCTTTATAAACAACAATGCCGGCTTCTCCTGATGTAGCAGTTGATGAACCATCAAATCTCAAGGTTCAAGTGGAATCGACCAAGCCTGCCAGAAACACTTCATTGACTTCCCTGTATACTTCATCTAAAATGGATGAGTTATCTTCCCCAAGAAATTGAGCTA
Source organism: Fagus crenata (assembly GCA_014362285.1). NCBI lineage: Eukaryota > Viridiplantae > Streptophyta > Magnoliopsida > Fagales > Fagaceae > Fagus > Fagus crenata. The sequence continues at coordinate 35,138 of BKZX01028020.1, forward strand.
ATAAATCTACAATGGCTTGACTCTTGATAGCAGTTGGTGTCTCAGTGACAATCTCATATTATGACAATTGCAGATAGTCTGCCAGACAACATAGGCCGTTGCAGCAGATTTCTGATAGGATGAGATTTTGTTATCAGTTAGACCTTGTGAACTAGGAAATAGTGTCGGAGCCGTTGGGAAGCATAGATTAGGGCTAAACAAGATCGCTTAGCCCCTGAGTACCGGCTTTCGGCATCCTTAAGAGCACGGCTAACATAATAGACGGGTTGTTCAACCCCACCATTATCTTCTTGGGCTATCAAAGCCCCAATTGCTTAGCTATTTGAAACTAAATAAAGTCGAAGAGGTTTCCCAAAAATAGGTGCACAAACAGTAGGGAGTTTAGTCATGATGTCTTGTATCTTTTCAAAGGCTTGTTGGCATTCGGTAGACCAATGGAATGGAGCTCCCTTCTTCAAGAGTGGAGCAAAAGCAGAGGTCACAACAGCAAGGCCAGGAATGAACCTTCTTATATATGACAACTTCCCCAAGAAACTCTTCAATTCTTTGTATGTGATTGGTGGCTTCATAGTGGCTATGGCAGATGCTCTTGCTAGATCAACATCAATACCACGTTGATGCACTAAGAAACCTAAAAACTTGCCGGCTGAAACCCCAAATACACACTTGAGAGGATTCATCTTAAGCTTGTAGAGTCGACATCTTTCAAACACTTTCTTCAAAATGCCAAAATGATCCTCTCTTGTCTTGGACTTCACCACAATATCATCAACATAATCTTCAATCTCACGATGCATCATGTCATGAAACATAGCTATCATGGTCCTTTGATATATGGCTCCGGCATTCTTGAGACCGAATAGCATGACGGTGTGGTAGAAATTCCCAATAGGCGTGCGGAATGCGGTTTTCTCGGCCTCCTTTGGAGACATGAATATTTGATTGTAATCACTAAAACCATCCATAACGGAGAATATTGCATGACCCGTAGTGGAGTCAATCAAAAGATCCATGTTGGGCAACGAAAACTCATCTTTGGGACATGCCTTATTGAGATTACGGAAATCCAAGCAATACTAGATTTGGCCATTCTTTTTCTTCATGGGAACTATGTTGGACAGCCATCGTGGGTGTTGTATCGGTTTGATAAAGTCGGCTAAAAGTAGCTTCTTCACCTCTTGAGTAATTTAAGCTTCGACCTCTGGATGGAAGGTCTTCATGGGTTGTACTACTAGTCTAGTACCCGGTTCAACATTCAAAGAGTGGGCAACAAGTTCCGGGTCTATTCCAGGCATTTCATCATATTGCCAAGCAAAAACATCTTGATATTCTTTTAACAATTCTACCAAATGCATCCTTTCTTCAACTGATAATGATGTACTAATAGAAACAGGCTTATGTACATTAGGATCAGAACTTAGATTGATTACCTCGAGTTCTTCCTTTGTAGAAATTTTGGGATTTGCTGCAGCAGATTCCTTTGTAGCTACATCTGCAGATTTTGGACCATTTGCTTCATTCACTGTAAGACATGAGGGCTGCAAGATCCCCTCTTCTGGTTCGAGGGCCTCTTATTGGGGACAATTGGCCCCCGCACACCTTCATAAACAGTAAATAGTGCGTCCATTTGGTAAATGAACACGCACACACTGCGGCTGGCTTTTGCTGGTACCTGCTTCTTCCTTGCGCTTCCTTTTCTGTTCTAATAGATCTCTCAGATCTGCCTCAAGAGCATCCATTATATCTTCCCATTTGGGCAGTGGAATTCCAACAGGTTTAGCAAGTGATGCTTCCCCTACTGAAGCAACTTCATCATAAAGGGCCACCTCAACAAAATGGGATTTGGATTGGTCGAAGGGCGTGGGATTGGCGGCTATCCGGATGGGCTTTCCATTGAGCCTCCCTTTCACACATTGATGGTAGGTAGAGGAAATGAGTTGGTGTTTGTGCAACTAAGGTCTTCCCAATACTATATGGTAGGGAACCACGGAATCCACAACATGGAACCGTGTCAAAGCTACAATAGGACCAACCTTTAAGACAAGTTGGATGTGCCCCTTAGTGTACTCACCATACCACCAAAGCCCTTTATCTCCAAAGGCGCTCCTTGGATCTTCTTTTGGGAGATTTTTGCTGCTTGAATAGTACTTAAAGGAACGAGATTGATACAAGAGCCGGTATCCACCAAAGCACGCCTCACTTGCGCCTCATTGATTATGGCCGAGAGGTAGAGAGGCCGTTGGTGATCTGGATATTGAACCTCCATATCTTCATTTGTAAATGTTATTGCATTGGTTGTTTTCAGAAAAGCTCGGCTGGCATGGGTTTCTGCTATAAAGCAATGGGCACCAGATTCTGCTGCTATGGCCATAATGGCTTCAGTAGCTGTTGTACGAGCTTCTGGATTCAACCCCAGCTGGTTGAAGAGAGACCGAAACCTAGGATTTCTTTGCAATGTCTTGATGGCTGTAGGTGTCATGGCAGTACTTGCAGCAGCAGGTTCGTCTATATCCACATCACTAGCATTTCCATGAATGACAACCGAAACTACACCTTTATCTTTATGCTTGAGAAAAGGATTGGTATGTACCTTTTGCTGTACTTGGGGGAGTTCCAAGGTTCTATCTTGAATCTTCTCATGAAATTTCCTTCAAAGAGTCCAGCAATCTGCTGTAGAGTGATGAATGTACTGGTAGAAGTAGCAGAATTTTGGATTCTTCTTGTCTTCCTCGATTTCCTTCTTTGGAGCTTCCGAGAGCTTGATAATGCCATCTGCTACCCACTTGTTAAGAATAGCTATCATTTCTTCCAAGGTATAAGGAACCGGAGATGGTGGCTCCTCGAAAGGTCTCTCGGATGATTTCTTCCGCTTATTGTTTACGGTGGACACCGTAAGAACTTGTGGTTGACTTTACTTTTCCTTAGGCTTCTCGGTATGTGGCTTGACTGATAGTGCCGTCTTCCAAGCCTTTTGGAGAAGTTATGCAAATCTTGAGATGTCGAGGTTTTCGATGTGAGCTCGGAACTCGGGCAGCATGTTGTCTATGCAAACTCCTACCAATTCATCTTCTTCAAAGTTGGCATAACAATCTATGGATATGTCGCGGAAGCGGTGTGTGTAGTGCAGCAAGTATTCCCCGCTTACTTGCTTTGTAGTATGGACGTTGACAAGAGTAATCTTCTCCTCCACTTGAAAATACTTTCCACAAAATAGCTCAACCATGTCTTCCCACGTCTTCACGGACCGGAGAGGCAAGGTGGTGTACCATGTATAAGCTCTATCATCAAGGGACTTGGAAAACTCACGTAGGCATAGATCACTGTTGCTAGCGTAAGCCCCCATTGAGTCTATGAACTTGCTAATATGTACGAGAGCACTCCCTTTACAGCCATCAAAGCGTGAGAAAGTTGGAACAATGTACTTCTTAGGGTAAGGCTGATTCAGTAACTCGGTAGGGTAAGGAGGTTTTCTTACTAAGTGTCTTGGTTCTTTTGGATTCTTTTCTCTTTCTCGTTTGAGCAGATCTACCACGTCAGACATTGTCACAAAGGTAGTCTGCTTATTATGAGAACCTGAATCTTGATGAGGCTTCTCTTGGTTTTCTTCTTCATTTTAAGGAAGAGTCTTCACACCAACATCTTTTTCTTTGAGCTGCTTAATAGCTTCTGCCAGCTCACCTTGAGTCTACTGCAAGCCCTGTATAAGCTCCAACATTAGATTTGTTGGTAGTACCTCCTGGTTTGGATCACTTGGAGGTGG
>BKZX01028020.1:38907-51166 GCA_014362285.1 Fagus crenata
GGAACTTTCTAAGGAATCAAGGAGATTGAGCAGTGAATCTTAATCTTCTTGGTCGGGATTGTGTTTCTGGGTTGGGGTTGGGGTTTTGAAGATTACCTGAAGACTCCTATGTTCTGGGGTTATCTCCTAGAGAGTGTTCTAGAGGTGAATTAATTGGTTCTTAGAGGAAGTCTTCTCTTAGGTTGAGCTAATTGTGGTAATTGTCTTGCTGGTTGTGTTGTTCTTGGGATGGTGATGGTGTTGTTGTGATTAAAATGCAATCAGTCCTATTTATAGGAGTGATTAAGGTGGCCTAAAAATGATGAGGAAATCGAGTTTATGACTTCCTTTAAGCCAATGAACTCCTAAACTTAACCATAAATGGTATATTTTGTAAGGAAAAGGTTTGAAAATATTCCATATGTGGAAATAAGTATGATTATCCCTTAATTTTGGGATAAAGCTTCCTTTTCTTCTGAAATGATCTTTTCAGAAGCATTTAATGCTTAATGGGTTGGCTTTTGTGAAAGGTTAGGCCATGCGTGTCTCTATTGACCTTGGTTTCCACAAGCTAGCCACCGTGCCTCCCAGCAGACCCAGTGACAGCAGCTCAATGGTTTCCAAGATCTTGGAACTCACTCCCCTCCACCAAACCACACTCCTCAAGTCTTAACCACATAAGGAGAGTAGTACTCTTACGGGTCTGGGCCGTGGGGCTAATCCCTGAGTCCTTTTCGGGACTGAAATGGACATGGGTCATGGGGTTTTCATCATATTTTCCCATTTCCCATGTGTCTTGGATATGTCTGACGGTCTTTGAGCTTTCACCCATAAGTCTGCCGCATGAACAGTATCAAAATCCATAATTTCCGGTGAAATAAAGCACTATAGTGAGTTGGTTGTGCTGAAACGACAGGGAAAGGCTCGAGGAAGAAGACCAGCTGCTCTTTGTACGAATGAAGAGATGGGAAGCTACTGTTCCCCTCTTTATTAGTGAAAAGATGACATAATGTGGGCTCCATCAGCAGACATTGAGCCCATTCCTTGATAGCTGCCTTTTTTGATTCTTTAGGGCCTACGGACAGGCTGTCCACAGCTGCTTAAGTGTTGGGCTGCTCACCATTTGGGCTCCAGTTGCTTCTTTTAATTGACCAAATAGTGTTTGGGTCCAATAACCATAACATTAGTGTATTTCGGGTTGTAGGCTTTATATGAGTGTCTTTTGAGCTTTTAAAATAGTGCTGAAACATCTTAAAATAGGCCCAAATGACTGGTTAGGTGCTGTATAGGACATTTTAATGGGTTGGGCTTATTGGGCTAATTTTTTAAATACTTAATTAAACCCAGATATTTTATTGAGGACTCGGCCCAATTGTTGGTTAAAAAATGGGCATGTACAACAAAAAAACAAAAAAAACCAATGTATAAATAAACTAATTGATTCATTCTTTGGACTAAGAAAGTATTCATGTAAAAACATAATGTCAAATAGTGAGAAGGGAGCTTGATACAAACTTGCATCCACCAGCTTCTTTTATTCTTTTGCACTTGTTGGAAGCCTTCTATGAACTAACTTTCCAACTTAATTGGCTGCCGAAGATTAAGAGAAATAAGTTGAGCCCAATATGTACCCCAAAAAGAAAAAATATGGAAGTAAAATTCTCCCTAAACCAAGACTTTTTAGGCTCTCTTTTGACGCAAACTTTTGTTCCTTCAATTGTAACTAGGCTCTCAATGTGATTTACCGGCTCTACGCATGATACAAAATGAACTCCAATAACATCGGCCTTATTAATATCATGAGGAGGTTTACTCGTTGTAGATCATATGCATACAACCTTGAGCAAGATTGAAAGAGAAGCTCTTCATTCCTACCACATCCAACCATTCTATGAGAACAAAGAGGTCCAACACTCAATTGCTTTGTCCAAGGTTCCTTAAACCCATATTCATTCATCACCCATATGTTAAATGTATGTCAATCTCTTGTGCAAATAACTATAGCAAGCGATTTCTTCCCAACAAAAGGATTCCATTTTGTTCCATCAAAGTCAATGTCAGGCAAATTTATGTACCGAGAGACTTCATCTCCTATACCAAACGATATGATAATATTACGAAGGACCATCTTTTTCATTATTACACCACTCCAATGTAGAGCACCATTTATGATAGTCTTGGAAAAATAATTTTCCAAAACAACTCCAAGTCAAAAGTAACCAAAATGAAAAATTTCAAACTTAAGGAACCAAAATGAAAATAACCGCAGACTTCATAGGTCAAAAGTATAATATATATAGTCTAAAAAATATTACCACGACTAGAACTATGTGTTACATTGATGACAATTTGTGTGGAATTGCATTATTTAGAGTACAAAGGTGTTTGACTTTAGGTTGACCTTATAATATGAATTCAATATTTTTAATCCTCCAATCCTGTCATATTTTGTTTTCTTTGATAGATAAAGATACATAATATGAACACAGTTACACGTTCATTCCAATTGATTAGACTTTGAAGCTGATTTAAAGGACAATATTTGTGTGTCTTTAAGTGATTTTTCATAGAAACTGTTTTATCTTGCTATAACTTTTGCAGTTTAACTATAACTCTACTACTTCTACCTAAAACTTTTACTCTCATCTTTGCATTGCATGTTTTTCAGTTTAATTGGATATCAAGTTTGTTTATTTAAATATTATATTTTTACAGTTTCCAAGTGCATTCCACGGGATTAGTTTATTATAATTTGTCAATCGGTCAAATGAATTTTCATTATGAGCCTTTACGGGATTTTCTCCGTTGCTTCTTCTTCATCATCATCATTATTATTCAAACACTTACCAACTTTATAGTTAAAATTTGATATCACAAAAGTTTGACTATTCAAACTCAATAATAAGCCCTGCCTTTTACAATAGAGCATAGTGCCACACATAATCAAACTAATATCCCACCCATTGGACTTCCCTATTATTATAATTTTACTTCCCCCCAAAACTTTCTTCCTTTCCTTCCTAGTGTCTACCATGTGTTTACGAGGAAAGGAGCGAGTAATTCAATTTTCAGTTATTGTTTGGAGGTCTGATGTTTCTTGATCCAACAAACCGCTCACATTAAGATAATACCAATCCGTGAAGCTTTAGTGGAAAGACTACTAATTGTCACACTCATCGGGTCTTTTTGATTTTTCATTTTTGCTCAGGTCCCAAGCTCTTGACCATCTTGGCTTAGATGCTGGTTCCTAGCTTTCTTCTTTCCAATAAAATTTCCAATTTACCACTAATTGTCACGCTCATGGATAAAGCCAAAGTTGACTCCTTTCGAAGTACACTTTGAATTACACTTTTCGCAGAATGAAGGAATTGGGCATAATCTACAATCCCACTCACATTAAGATATAAAAAGAACCCATTCAAATTAAGATATACCAATCCGTAGTGCGTATGACCACTAATTGTCACGCTTTCCAAAGACAAATTTTCCACGACTAATTATTAAATTACTGCCAACGTTCCACTCACTTCCCGAGGCGTGATAAGCCCGGAAAGGTTCATGAAGTCCTCTATAGGTTTTTATTTTTTATTTTGGAATGAATCAGTTAGATTTTCCTTTAAAATATACTTTTAGTTCTTATTATTTATATAGGTTATACGTTTGATATTTAATATTTGAAATGCACATAATTAGTATCTCAAATTTAAAAAATTTCACCGATAAGATCAATATCACCTACTTTTTGAAACTTGGGGATTAAAAGTCACTATAGGAACTAATAGTGTGCGTTTTTTAAACGTTAGGATAACCAATTTTGCTTGTTTTAAATATTAGAGATTAAACTTGTAATCCATTTAAATGTTAGAGACCAACAGTGTAGTTCGACCTAAATTTTATTAAACTCAAAAGAACAACTCTACAATAATAAAACCTCAACAAACCTGCTACAAGAAGCTAAAAAAAAAAAAAAAAAAAAAAACCAAAATTACAATCAACCAAGAGTAAAAATGACGCAGCGGAATAGTAAGAAGAAGAATACGTCATTCTCAGTTTGTTGATAAAACCCTAGTTGCCATTAGGGGTCCTTGAATCACTAATGCAGTGGTATAGTAAAGAGAAGAACATGTCGTTCTCCTTTAGGTCATAAAACCCTAAAACCCACTTGGGGTCATTGAATCCACAAGGAATAGAGAACAATAGAAGGGCAACCCTTTCTAAAAAATTAGTGATGAGAAAACTAAATGCCTTGGAGACTGCAAGTTCAACGTAAATACTAAAGTTCTCCTAGGGCTACTAGGAGACTCTTAGGAAATCCTAGAAAATAGAAAAATTGTCAAAATTCGTTTACAGACTTGGATGCCAATTTTAAAGCTCCATAAAACTTGATTGACAAGACTCATAACCATCAAGTTTTTCACTTCCAATCCTTGGTAGGTGATCCTATCCCTTAGATTCTCCTCCAATTTCCTATTTTCTAGGTTAGGGTTCTAATTTTAGGCATTTTTCCTTTGCATTTCATATGTTCATGCATTTCGGGATTTTTTTTTTTTTTATTGGGGTTATGATGTCATTTTTATTGAAAATTTTGACATTTTGTTGTTGGGGTAAGTTTGTAGTGGGTATTTTGACTAAATTTCACACCCATTGTGTTTAAAATTTTGGGTTTTGGGAAATGTTGGGTTCTAGTTGTATGGACTTAATGTGTGCATTGTCAATTTTTTCCACTTGTGGAAGACTTGCCGTGTTTTGGCTCTATAGGAATGTGAGTAGATATTTTGTGTTTGAGCATGATCATGCATTTCATCTCTTAGATGTTGCATTGTACTCAATTGTCTCCGTTTGTGTTTGCAACAAAAGTTTCCCAATGATTGCAAATTCTTAAGAACAACCTTCAGAAATCCACCCAAACCCCCACCCACTGGAGTACCTCTTGTGGATGTACTCCCCTCTAGATTGAGGATTTTATATTTTGAAAATGGAGTCGCCACTTATTTTATAAGGGTTAGGAAAAATAAGAAAACTATTACTTTTATTTTGAAATTGAACTTTTCATTGTAGATGTGAACAATTTGAATATAAAATTGAGTATTTTAGAAGGGATTAATCCTAGATACAATCTTAGAAAAATATGTAAGTTTGAACTCCAATTACATTTTGAATTAAAATGTAGAATTTACCTTCGGGTTAAAAATTAGTCTACAACCAATAATCTTGATTCAGGGGCGATATTACAATATGAGGTGTTAGGCACCCATCCTGCCCAACCATGATTGGTGTCTAGGAAATAATGGCAATTTGATATATGTTGTTAATCAAGTGCATACAAACATGTCAAAACAAACAACATCTCATCTTAATATTTGAAAAAGAAAATGGATTAAACAATTAGGGTTTTTCGAAAATAACATGTGATATTTATATCAAAATGTAAAGTCTAGCATCCTAGGGTTTTGAAAAATCTTTTGAGACAATTCATAACAACATGCTTGAATCATATTGAATGAAAATTGAATTATCGTTTGAATAAATGAAAACTAGCACCTTATGATTTTTTAACATATTTCCATATACTCCAAGAATAACATGTTTGATTCATGTTATAGATAGAAAATTTGATAATAATTGGAATATACAAGATTGAATATTCTAGGGTTTTGAAAATGGTCTTGACATATTTCAAAGAAGAGAACATGCTTAATCTTAAGATAACTCACAACATCAATCAGAACATGTTATTAGCACAAAATTTAAAAGGGATAGAGATGAACGCCTGAATACAAAGGAGACTGTCTTCGTGAAGTCTTGTATGCTTTTGTTATTATGTATAACCGTTGCATGTAACATCATCCCTCTTACATGGGAGTAGACCCCATGTGAAAGGATGATGCATACAACATGTTACACAAGACACTAAATCATAATCAACATGTACTTTTCTATAAGCCTCATTTTCCTCACACTTTTATAACTGAAAGTCTCTACATTGATTGTAAGATTAAAAATTTTTATTCCTTGAATATACAATGATTGTAATCTAGGCAGACTCCCAAATTACATGTACTTAATCTAATTTTGGGATGACTTCTAACTCTTGGTTTAGACGCCTTGCAGGCATACCAGCATTGATTGTTGTAGGACCTGTAGAGGCAAAGGGATTAGGAGGCATGGTTAACTTATTTCCTTCTCCCTCCAACATTTGAACCACAACTTTCATGGAAGGACGATCCACTGGGTGCCACTAGATGCACCATAGTCCCACAATTGCTAATATCTTTGCAATTTGAGCATCTCCATTATTCTCAACAAAGACTCGTAGGTCTTCCTTTTGCTCTAACAGATTGTAGATCCATTCCGGAAAATATATTTCGCTGGTGGTCACCGTCACATTGACATTATTTCTCCCTCCACCCATTTCAAGCAACATTATTCCAAAACTATAAACATCTGATTTGTAAGACACGTTCCCAAAGTTCCTAGAGAACACTTCGGGTGCAATGTAACCCATGTTCCCCCTAGCTGTGGTCATGGATACTGCACATTGATCCTTTGAGGGGGATGAAGACTAATCAATGGCACTTAAGCTACAATGCTCTTGGCTATAGTGTTAAGGCAATGATATGGTCCCTATTTGTCATAAAACCTCATTTTGTTCTTTTTGTTTCCGAAAACTCTACTTTTTTTTAATAAATATCATCTATACTACTTTTTGTGTTCCACTTTAAGAAAGAAAAAAAAAATAAAAAATAGTGAGTTATAAATAATGAAGTTTATAAAAAGTGAGATAGAAGATTTGTAATTTTTTTTTTTTTTTACTTACATTTTTTTCTTTCCTTTAGATGATACTGCCCACATTTAAGTTCAGTTTTTATGTCTGTAGACCAGTGTTAAAAATCTTAATTTTCTTCGGCTCCCGTCTGTCTCTCAATGGCAAGGGGATTGCCCTTCACTACCGCTGGACTCACGGCCCTAATTGCTCTTGTATTAGTCCATAAAAGTTGCAGTAGTGAGGATAATCAGCACTGTCCACCTTCTTCGTGCGGAAACATCCATAACATAAGCTATCCGTTTCGACTGAAAAGCGATCCACAAACCTGCGGCGACCTGAGGTATAACCTGTCATGTGAGAACAATCATACAGTGTTATACTTATTTGAAGGAAAATACTACGTTCAGGTAATCAATTACAATAACTACACAATCCGGATCGTGGACTCAGGTATTCAGAAGCAAAACTACTACTCCACCCCGGCTTATTGTTTAAATCGGTATAATTTCAGCATCAGCACAGATAGCCTTGTATCTGCATATTCCACGTATCAGCTGATGAGAAGAAACTTTGCCGAGTGGTATCACAAAGTACTAACACGGAGTGTGGTTTTCATGACCTGTGAAAATCCAGTGAATTCTCCATTCTATTTAGACACTTCTACTTGCATTGGCAATGATGAGGACTCATCCTACACTTCTATGTCTCATTCCCAGAGGTATGTTGTAGTTGGTACAACAGATGCAAAAGATGTGGAGGATTCGTGCACAGTAGCTCAGACGTTTCTGACATCTTGGCCGGGAAATCATGACCCAAATATTTCCTGTACAGACCTCCACAATGAATTGGAATATGGTTTTGAGCTCTCATGGCTCGACGGTTGTTGTGATCATTATTGCCGAGGAAAGAGCGATACTTGCCACCTCAATGAAGCGAACCAACTTCATTGCTATTTTTGGGGTAAATAATGCGAGAAAGAAGGCCATAACACTTTTCATTTTCTAACTAAATTCTTACATTTTGACCATTACTTTCCTCTTTTTTTTTTTTTTTTTTTGCTGATGAACGTATTTATTGTAGTTTAACCTGCGGCGATAATTAATGTCTTGATGTTATTCTTTTATTTTTCAAAGCAGGCTCAGTCATTGAGGCTATCCTATATTTGGTCGGAATCCTATTGGATCTCATAGGTGAGGTTTATATCTCAAAAAGTTGTTTTAAGGATAATATAGAATGAACAATAGAATAGAATTGTATGAGTAATTGTGCCTGATGATGACATAAGTAGAGAAATAACCATCTACTTGGGCAATTGGTTGATCTCAAACTTTTAGGCTGGAGGAAATGAAAATGGAAAATGTCCAATTCCTGAAGAAATTAGCTTCTTTCTTTTCATTAAAAATTTGCCTTAATTTCCTTCCAGATCTGTTTCCACGATAACAATTAACCTTATTATCTATTCTAACCTAATTAAATCTCGTTTACCAATCTCAATGGCCGATGGGCAAATTCTTCACCCCAGCTCTAGGTTAGCGAAAGCACATGCAGGGGATTTTTTTTTTTTTTTTTTCCTTTTTCCTAAACAGGGGAAAGTTGTTAATGCAGCTTTGTTAAGCCCTTGACTTTTCAAATTATTTTTATTAGCTTAGTTCTTGCTAGGAAAATAAAAAATTAATAATTCGTCTTTCTTATGTTTTGCAGTGTATCTGAGGATAAAAATGTTAATAATAGGGGTAATCATTGGTAAGAACTTGTATCTCTTCTTTCCATCACTTTTTTTAGCAGATCATTCCTTACAACTTTGAAGCATGAAAGTAATTTAACGTGAGAAGATGAAAATATTAGTAACATTTACATGAAATATTCGCGCAACTCATATTGCGTTTAATTATTAGTATTTATGAAGGCAGGTTTTAATTTTCAACTAACTTAAAATGTTGAGAGCAATTTTCGTGATGTTCTTGTACAGGACTACTCCTTGGAACAAAAATTATGTTGGGTCCATGTGTGATTGCGTTTTTGATATATAAGTGGCGTAGGAGACATTTATCAATGTATGATGCTGTTGAAGAATTTTTGCAAAGCCAAAATAATCTCATGCCAATTAGGTACTCATATTCAGAAATTAAGAAGTCGACCAAAGGTTTCAAGGATAAATTGGGTGAAGGAGGCTATGGCACTGTATATAAAGGAAAGCTTCAAAGTGGTCTTCTTGTAGCGATAAAGATTTTAGGTAAGTCCAAAGCTAACGGGCAAGAATTTATCAGCGAAGTCGCAACAATTGGAAGGATTCACCACACAAATGTGGTGCAACTCATTGGCTTCTGTGCTGAGGGACCAAAGCGTGCTCTTATATATGAATTCATGCCTAATGGTTCTCTTGAAAAATACATTTTTTCTCGAGATGGAAGTATCCCCTTAAGTATTGAGAAAATATACGAGATTTCTCTTGGAGTGGCTCGTGGGATTAAATATCTACATCAAGGATGTGACATGCAAATTCTACATTTTGATATCAAGCCTCATAACATTCTTCTTGATGAGAACTTTACCCCAAAAGTTTCTGATTTTGGGCTTGCAAAACTTTATCCAGCAGATGATAGCATAGTGTCGTTAACTGCTGCAAGAGGAACACTAGGATATATAGCTCCAGAGTTGTTCTATAAGAACATTGGAGGCACCTCCTATAAAGCTGATGTTTATAGTTTCGGCATGTTATTGATGGAAATGGCAAGCAGAAGAAAGAACTTTATTGAATTGGGAGACCATTCAAGCCAATTTTATTTTCCAACTTGGATCTATGACCAATTTAGGGAAGGAAATGACATAGAAATGGAAGATGCCACGGAGGAGGAGAAGAAAATAGTTAAGAAGATGATCTTAGTAGCATTATGGTGTATACAAATGAAGCCTGTTGACCGTCCTTCAATGAACAGAGTTGTTGAAATGCTTGAAGGAGAAGTTGAATGCTTACAAATGCCTTCCAAGCCATTCCTGTCATCATCACCAGAGAGACCAGTAGGGGATGTAGGAGACAATTCCAATCCAACTTGCTCATCCATTCAATCAGGTGAATCAAGTCAATCACCCCAACTTTAAATGAAATTCAGGTGATATGTCAATCGGTTGAATTGCAAGGGAAAGCTAACATTTTCGTTGAATGGAGGCACTTAGTCTTCTCATATTTTATCATATTTTTGTGTAACAAATAATTGGTCCCTTGATTTATGATACCTCTTCTTACCTACATCACTTTTTGTACTTTAACAACTTTATAATTGTGTGAATATGTACACTAAATAAATGCTAAATAGCTATGCAATTCATAGTAGTATACGGCGATAGCCCAGTTATACAGATTGTATTAATATGCATGGTTAAGCTATCAATTCATGGGACCTATAGTAATTTTTCCAATCAGTGGCTGCCTCCTTCAGGGAAGGAATCCTTCCAAATCTGATTGTGTTGAATTGTTCGAGATTTAGCTCTGGAATGGATTAGGCTGCTCAATTAGAGTTGGCCCAAAGACTAAAAAAGTCCCTACTTGAGCAAATGCAAGATGGAGCTTAGGGACTATATTTTTTTATGCTTCTTGTAGAATAAGGTGAGCAAAGGACATCAATGTTGGGAATATGGGTTTACAAAACAATGAAAAGAACAAAAAAACAGAATCAGAAAACATAAAACTTGGAGGCATGATTACGTTTTCCTTGAAACAATATTTTCCCCCAATAATTATCGCTGAAGGGTTACATGTTTCTATGTAACAACTAACAAATAATCAGTCCCTTTATTTATGATACCTCTCAAGACCTACATCATATTTTTCAACTTAGTATGTGGTATATTTACTTTTTCTAAGAGAGAGAGAGAGAAAAAAAAAAAAATTGTATGGTGTTGTTGAGTCGTGGACTGAAAAAATTGTACCACTAGAAAATGTTAGACAGTTCTTTGGCTGCACTGGCAGTGGTGAACTTGTGATTACGAAGTCAATTGTCCCAGTTCAACTCTTTTCATTTGACCCTAAGAGTCTAGACGAGAACAATCTCGGAATTCAAGATCCTTTGCCAGAGGCTTACACAGCTAATTTCATTGAGAGCTTAGCTTTACCCAATGGATAGACTAGTTATCTTAATACAAAGGTTAGTGTGTTGGAGTTTCTAGCAAGGAATCTTTTGAAATTCATAGTTACAGGTCAGTTGTTGTATCATATGAAGCTGTTGGTAAGTTTTTCGTATATATGTAATTTGTGTTTCAGTGAAAGCCATTATTGCTGTGTTTTCTTTCCGTTTGTTGTATATATGAAAGTATTGCTTTTATGCAGAAGGACAAAATCACCTTCGGGGTTATGACTATTACTTATTTATCAACTAACTTTTGTGACTAGATGATGTGAACCCCGTCAAGAATAACGAGACCCAACAACGAAAGGGAACCCAAGATCGTTCTATGGGCAGATTCGAATGGAAGACCTCGACCCGTTGTTTATGACAAACAAGAACCTTGGTATAAGGAAGACACTACAAACGGTGATGGAGTTTCCGTTTGATAAGTCAAGATGAACGCCACGGGAAATCCCGATAAGTTCAAGTAGTTTTTCAAAAAACCAAAGAGAATAAACCTCACCAGTTTTTATCAATCATCAAAATATCCTCATTACAATGAGGTCATGCTATTTATAATGCATGGTTGAAATAGGAATACAAATTATTAAAGGAAAATACTAAAAGACCAAATAAAAGAATCCTAAAATTAAGGTAGATTTCGTCTGAAATTAGCTTATCCTCCAAGAAAAGAAATCACCTATGGAATAATCCTTAGCTTCTCCTCCAAGAAAAGAAATCACCTATGGAATAATTCTTCTAGAATAATATTTGATTTTATTATCCTTCTAGAATAATCCTAAAATATTTCTTGCCAATTCTTAGCCTTGACCGGATCCTCCTAGAACTTGAATCAAGGTGACGATTCTTTGTTGCCCACGTGGATCATGCTCAATGGGCCTCCACGAATTTGCTTGAACCCATAACTCTTGAATGAGTCAGTTGAGTACATCCTTGAACTTCTTTGCTCGTGCTCTCGTAACTGGCCCAATTGGTACTTGAATGAGATCCTTCGAAGTGTTGCCTTGATCTCCATCATTCCCCTCCTCTTGAAAAGGATTTGCCCTCAAATCACCACCTACATCAAAAGGACTCAAATCAGTAACATTAAAAGTGGCACTTACATTGTACTCACCAAGTAAATCTAGCTTGTAAGCGTTGTCATTGATACGCTCGAGGATTTGGAAAGGACCATCTCCTCTTGGGAGCAATTTGGAACGTCTTTCCGCCGGGAATCTTTCTTTTCTCATATGCAGCCAAACCCAATCTCCGGGTTCAAAAACCAGCTGGCGACGTCCCTTGTTGGCTTGTGTGGCATATTGCTCCGTTCTTCGCTCAATGTTGAGTCTTGCTTTCTCATAAATCTGCTTCACAAAGTCAGCTTTCTTTTTGCCATCTAAATTAACGTGCT
>BKZX01028020.1:71166-88732 GCA_014362285.1 Fagus crenata
AAGAGATGCTTGCTCCCTTGAATCTAAAGCAGGTCCTGAAGATGGCATGCTATTTAGCTCCAAGGTGGGTAACACATTCCAGGACTTCTCTTCACTCTGTAAGTTCTCCCCCTGAAGAGAATGTTCTAAATCTCCCCCTGAGAAGTAAGCCTGGTCTTCAAGAAAAGTAACATCCATAGAAACAAGTATTTTTGTTGGAGGGGGGTGATAGCACTTATATCCCTTTTGTGTGGTAGAGTACCCTAAGAAAATGCACTTTTGTGCTCGCGGGTCCAATTTACTACGATGTTTGTGGATATAGACATAACAGACACAACCAAACACTTTAGGTGGGATTTGAAGCAAAGTAGGAAGAGAATGTGTATTGGACAAGGATTAAAGTGGGGTTTGGAACTGGAGGACTTTAAAAGGCATTCGATTAATGAGATATGCTGCTGTAAGAACAGAGTCTCCCCAAAAAGATTTAGGAACATTCATAGCAAACAGTAAGGACCTAACAACCTCTAAGAGGTGGCGATTCTTACGCTCAGCCACACCATTCTGTTGGGGTGTATCAACACATGAAGTTTGGTGGATTATACCATAGGCATGAAAATAGGCACTAAGTTCCTTCTTAAAGTATTCCCCTCCATTATCGGATCGAAGAACCTGGACTCTAGTGTTAAACTGGGTTAGAATCATTTGGTGAAAGGATTGAAATATGGAAATCACTTCACTCTTTTCCTTTAACAAGTAAACCCAAGAAACACGAGTACAATCATCGATAAAAGAAACAAACCATTTAGTATTGGAACGATTAGTAACACGGGATGGTCCCCACACATCACTATGAATAATAGAAAATGGCACATAACTTTTATTAAAACTGGGATGAAATGAAGTACGGTGGTGTTTGGCTAACAAACAACTGTCACAATGAAAACTGGAAACATTATTTTTCAAAAATAAGGAAGGAAACAATATAAGCAAGTAACGAAATGAGGGATGACCAAGTCTTCTGTGCCACAACCAAATTTTTGCCTCTGATGTTGAACTACCAACAACTTGATGTACTTGTCCTATATCCTCCTTAGCATGCCAATTCAGATCCAAGTAGTACAAGCCATCTCGTTCCCTACCAAGACCAATCATCGTCCTCGTGAGGAGGTCCTGAAAAACACAATGAGTATCAAAGA
Organism: Fagus crenata; assembly: GCA_014362285.1. NCBI lineage: Eukaryota > Viridiplantae > Streptophyta > Magnoliopsida > Fagales > Fagaceae > Fagus > Fagus crenata. The sequence continues at coordinate 72,342 of BKZX01028020.1, forward strand.
ATGTTACGGAACATTTCAATTCTTTAGTAATTTGACTAATGGACAATAATTTTCCAGATAAGTGGGGAACATGTAAAACAGTAGAGAGAGACATGGAAGAGGTAAGGGGGAGTGAACCTACTCCAGACACAGCAGAAGATGACCCATTAGCAATTTTAACACAACGCTTACTAGGATGAGTATTATAAGAAGAGAAATTACTTGATTCATGTGTCATATGATCTGTAGAACCTGAGTCTATAATCCAAGAAGACTCACAACAATCACGATTGGGAGTATTTAGGGCAAATCTAAGGTTACCTATATTGGCTAAGGAACATGAGGCATCTTTTTGGGATAACTGCTGAGCATACTCCTTTAGTATGTGATCTACCTGGGCCTGTGAGTACTGTGGTTGTGGAGTATGAACGGTTGTGGTATGTGCTCTAGACTCTATTTTACCACCCTTGTGTCGACTTGAGCCTTCTCCCTTCTTACGGAACCAGTCTGGGTAACCATTCAGCTTGAAACAAGTCTCTCGAGTATGCTTAGTCCCCTTGCAATGAGTACAAAATAGAGATTCCTTGTCTTTAGGTTTCCAAGATCCAGAGGAAACTAATGCATATGGGGAGTGCTGGATAGTCATCAAAGCTGAACTCTCGTGTGGAGGACTTGCGAGCATAGCAGCTTGGCGAAGCTCCTCTCGCCGAACAAAAGCATATGTGCTTCGCAAATTAGGAGTAGGATCCTATGCCAAGACCTGTACCCTGATTTGGTCAAACCCTGGGTCTAGACCTGCTAGAAAATCATAAACCCGCTCATTCTCAATTCTTGTCTTCAACGTAGCTGTATCTTTAGCACTCTCTATATCATACGGGTTGAGAAAATCAAGCTCCTGCCAAATAGTTTGAAGAGCAGAAAAATAACTAGCCAATGACTTTCCTTGTTGACGAGTTTCATGTGCTTTACGCCTTAATTCGTAAATCTGGGAAGCATCATTACCAGTGAAATAGGTTTGGGCTACAACATCCCAAATATCATGAGCAGTAGGTAGTCTTAGAAAACTAGCATTGATATCTGGAGTCATCGAGTTGAGGAGCCACGACATCAACATGGCGTTTTCCTCCACCCATGTAGAGAATGAAGGATCACTGATAGCTGGTTTTATTTTTTCTCCTGTCAAGTACCCCAACTTCCCTTTCCCAGTAACATACAATTCTACAAACTGGGACCAAGCAGAATAATTTGTCCCATCAAGTTTGTTAGATGTCATCTGCATGCTCATATTATCTGATTGAGTCATCACAGTTGAAGACACTGGTGGTGCTGCACCAGAACTAGACTTTGGAGGAACTTCAGACATTTTTTTTCTTTTTTTTTTTTCTTTTTTTTTCAGATACTCTTCTCTAGGTTAAAATAAACAACAACCAACATATAAAATATATGTACCAAACCGTGAGCAACAGAGATACCAAATGGAACCAACATATAAAATATATGTAAACACCAAGCAAGATTGAAACACCAAACCGTGAGCAACAGAGATACCAAATGGAGGATTGCTTAGCGGGCCGTGGGTGGATTGCAACAACCTATACAGCAGAGGCCTCGATGACGTCGGCTACACAATGGAGGATTCCAGCGATGCTGGTTTGATCGAGAACGCCGGTTAAGAAGCGTTATCCTTCAGACCAAGCCGCTGGTTGCTCCTATGACTGAGAGAAAAAATGCGCCAGTGTTGGATTGGAAATAAAGAACAAGGAGCAGCGGTCGGCGATTTGCCCAAACCAAGCTGCGGTAAGAACTTAGGGTTTTTGTTTTGTGTTTTGCTCTGATACCATGTCAACGTTTATGAATGAATTTCTCTGTATATTCATCTCAATTAAGGAATGTGTATTTAAACTATACAATGATTCTAATATGGAAAGAAAATAATTGACAAATAACAGCAAATCAACAAATCCCTATAATTATGCGTAAATATCTTCCAACATATATATATATATATATATATATATATATAACCTCTGCTTTATGAATACCAACTCTTTTTTTTTTTTTTTTAATTGAGAGGATTTTGAATTCCACCTAATGAATTCAAAATGTCTCACTCCCTCTATTGCATTAATGACTAAAAATATATAAACCAAATGAAGAATTCTTAACACGTTTGAACTTTTCTTTAAAGGTATAAATAAGTCTAGAGAAAGCTCAAGCTACTTCTATCTACTTTCTCAAACCATGAAATCCCCAAAAGTTGCAATTCCAATCACTACAGAGGTTGTGATCATTTGTGATATGTAGTTCACTCAGGCTAAGGTATTGGAAGAGATGAATGATTTTTTATTTATTTATTTATTTTTTTAGAATCAGAAGAAGTTTTATTGATGGACTAAATCACTTTGCAAAACAGAAATAATATCATGTGGCATATTGGACAGCCACAAGAAATGAGAATCAAAAGAAAAAGACTTTTGTGCCAAAACATGGGCAACAATATTTGCTGAACAGCGAGCATGGTGGAAAGAACAACTTTGAAAAAACTTAGTCTTGTCTTAAATCTCCTCTATGATGTGGCCGTAGGGAGTGAAATTAGCTTCAGAGCATCGCAACGCCCTGATGATAGTTTCTGAGTCGCCCTTAAAGGAAACTCGTTCAAGCTTGAGCTCCAAAGCAAGTTGAATTGCTGCTCTGGCTGCTAGTACTTTAATCATAGCCGAAGTCGGAGGGAGGTGAAGTCATTTTGTAAACGCTGCAACGGCGTGTCCCTGGTGATCCTAAACCACCAATCCTACACCTGCAGCCAATATATCCTTGCACATGGCTCCATCGAAGTTAATCTTCCAAGTGCCTCTATCAGGTGGTTTCTAATGGGTGATGGGGGAAGGTAGAGGAGTGCTCTCACTTTTTGAATGATGCATGAGATGGTCTTGGATGATGATGGATGCTCTGGTCCCCATACTTCTATGTCATCCCACTGATTTTCTGCCCAACCCTTGTTGCGACGGAACCACACTAGCCACACCTGGACGGCAAAGATCAGTTGATGGTGCTCGTCCAACTTATTTAATACTTCTTTAAGCAGCTCGCCAAAAGATGAAAACTGAAGGGCTTGCAGCGCACGAAAAGGTCCCGATTTTGCCCAAAGAGGTGCCACCACTTGGCAACCCCATAGAGTATGAATGGCATCTTCTTCAGCATTTAGACATTCAATGCGCCGGGGGTCCACTAGGATATGCCGAGATTTCAAATTTTTCTTAGTTGGTAGTGATTCTCTGTAAGCACGCTAGAGAAAGTGTCGATTTTTTGGTGGAGAGTTAAGACTCCAAATGTACTGCCACACCCCGCAGTCCGTCGTATTGGGGTTGGTTGGAGGAGATATTCGTTGTTCCGGGTTCATCAACATATGGTAGGCACTACGAACACTGAAAGTGCCAGAGGGAGTAAAAGGCCAGTAGAGTGTATCTTGAGAAGCAGGTAAAACGAGGGGTAAGCCCAGAATCTGTTGGGCTTTTGGGAGAGAAAATATGTGCTCTATCACTGCTTTTTTCCATGTCCCTGTAGTTGGATCAATGAGATTTGCCACCTTTGCATTTTCTGGGAAGTAGTGGTGTTCTGAAGAGATGCAGCATGTTAGTAACCCAGGAACCCATCGATCCCCCCATATCTTTGTCCCCGAATTGATGCACCACACGGCACCATCTCAGATCACTTTTCTCACCTGAGTAATACTCTTCCAAGCATAGGACCAGAGAGTGGCTTTGAAGACTTTGTAGAGTTAGATTAAACTTAATAGGTTAATAAACCTTTCTCATAGAGACTTAGATTTAAAATAAAATGGTTCAAAATTATATGGAATTGATTAAATGAAAACTTTATTTGTTAATACATGCATATCATTCAAGAGGCAAAGACACGTTAAGAATCTTACCCTCTCAAAAATTATAAACAAATGAGAGGTTATTGGTTAGGGCGGTTCTAAATCCACATAGTGTTTTCACACCATAACCATGGATGTGGATGAATATCATTGGTCCACGTTTTCTATAGGGTCCCACGGGTCCCACAACTAAAAATCAGCTAAACCATGCAAGAATTGGCTTAAATGAGTTGCCAAACACGGTAAAAAATGGAGAAATAAGTGAGAAGCAGTTGATAAGCGCTTCTCACTTCTTTCTCCCGCACTTAAGCGGTAAGTGTGCAGCAAAAGCTCCTCCAGTGTATAGCACAAGCCATGGGTGCAAAAAACTAAGGAAAAAATTAACACTGGAAGCATAAAATAGAGCTGGATAGTCCTAAAGAAAACTAAGGTTGGATTTTTGAAGCTTTGGAATTAATATTTTCTACCAATATTGATGAAATAGTGGCACTGTTAACATAGACACCATTTTCTGTTGCTGCCATTGTTGTAGAAGCTTTAGCTTGAGCTTGAGTTTGAGTTTGAAACAGAGACACCATTTGGAGTAGAGACAGAGACCACCATTTGAGATTTGGAGTAGCATTTGACGTCAGTTTTGGAGGTGCATTACACTGGTGCACTGACTGCCACTGTTCTCGTGGTATGCATTTTTCTTTCTCTTTTTCTTTTCTATTGCTTGTGTATATTATTTAAGTTTAGTTTTAGTGATAATCTGTACGTATTGTTTTGTGTAATAAAAAAAGAAAAAAAAAATTATGCTTGTTTTAGGTGTAGCAAAATATTCATCATTGTTGTATTATGGTTATAAATGTTTAATGGGTTTTTTCATATTATTGTTTAATGATAATTTTAGTGAGTGTGTGTTGGTGTGTTTGAATGTTTTTTGTTATTGATACTAGTCACAATGTAATACTTTAGGTTTAGGTTGTATATCAATATTGGTACGTGGTAAATTATTTGGTAGAGTTTACATTACATGTTATTATTAATTTTGGTATTCGGCTTATAAGTTGTTGCAGTCATGAGTACATCAGAGATAGATGGTGTTAGATCCTTTGCTGCTAGTAATAGTTTTGTGGAGGATTTACCACAGCCTGTTGAGGGAAACATGCAGGATACACCGGAGAGTTTATTAAGGAATTCAGTGATTGAATCAAGGGTTGAAATGGAGTTTGATTCACTTCTAGAAGTCATTAAATTTTATAAGAATTATACTTATTCGAAAGGATTTGCAACAATAATAAGGAATTCAAGAAAAAATAAGGGCTTCACTGAGACTTCTTACATAAACTTAAAGTGTAACCGAGAGGGAACATACAGTAGTTTGGTTGATGATACTTCCAAGAAGTGGTCGACAATAAAAAATTCGTGTGAAACTGGGATCAAAGCTTTGATGGATATTACTGATCGGAAATGGAGGATATTGGGCTTTATTGAGAATCATAATCATGATTTGAATCCAAGTAAATCCAAGCATTTTGCTGCTTTTTGACATATAAACACGGATATAAGGAGGAGACTCTTGATGAATGATAATGCCAGTGTTAGGGTAAATAGTAGTATTAAATCTGCCATCGTTGAAGCAGGGGGTTATGAGAATGTGACCTATAATCAGAAAGATGTTCGCAACTTTCTCGATAAGGAACGTTGTTTAAAGTGTAGGGAGGGTGACGGACAAACCTTGCATGATTACTTCGTTAGGATGCAAGGTAAAAATTCTAACTTCTACCATGCGTTGGATTTGGATGATGAGCTACATGTGCAGAATGATTTTTGGGTTGATGTGAAGAGTAGGGCAGCATACGAATTCTTCTATGATGTGATCATATTCGACACCACATATCTAACAAACAAGTATGATATGCCATTCGCCCCTTTTATTGGAATTAATCATCATAGTGAATCTATTATGCTTGGTTGTGGGTTATTGTTCGGTGAAGACATGGATTCGTTTGTTTGGGTATTTAGGCAATGGTTGTAAAGTATGTGTGGCATTGTTCCAAAAGCCATTATCATGGACCAATGCCAAGCAATGCGGTGGGCCATTGAAATAGTTTTTCTGGAAACTGTTCATCGTTGGTGTATTTGGCATATTACGATGAAATTGCCAGTGAAGCTTGCTGGATTGGAAGCTTATCAAGATATAAAATATTATTTGCTTAAAGCCGTGCATGAATCAATGACAGTGGAAGAGTTTGAAGAAAAATGGAATCATACCATCACTTCACATCATCTTGAGAAAAATGAGTGGTTGGCTAAGTTATATGAGGAACGAGAGCGATGGGTTCCTGCATTTCTCAATTCCAATTTCTTTGAGCGAATATTGTCAACCCAGCGTTCGGAATCAATGAATGCCTTCTTTGATGGTTACTTACAGAGCTCTACAACCCTGAAAGTATGCGTGTAGCAATTCAAGAATGCAATGTGAAATAAGATAGAAAAGGAGATTTTATCAGATTTTGAGTGTTTCAAAGGCAAGCTGGAATGTTCGTCATCATCTCCTATGGAGAAGCAGTTCCAAGAAGCTTATACCCATGAGATTTTTAAGCGGGTGCGAATAGAATTTTCTAGAAGACAGGGTTGTATCGTAAAGGAGGTTGTTAGAGGTGGTGAAGAGGTGAAATATAAGATTCAAGACGAAGCGGGGACAGGGAGGCTTTTTGAAGTTAGATTTAGTAGCTCTAAATGCTTGGTTGGTTATGTATGTCGCATGTTTGAGTTTAGAGGCATATTATATAGGCATGCCTTATTTGTGCTTTCCTAGGAATGTGTAACTGTACTCCCTGACAAGTATATACTAGACAAGTGGAGAAAAGATATCAAAAGAAAACACACCTACGTCTCCACTTGTACAAATGATGTACAACATAACTCTGTTTTGGAAAGGTACAAGAAGTTGCATAGACTAGCAGTCGGTGTGCTTGAGATAGGGGCTAAGTCTATAGAGAATTTCAATGTTCTATAAAAGTTGTTAATTGATTTGAAAGACAACTTTCCTTGTTTATGTGATAAACAGCCCTTGTTTGAGAGAAAGAATAGTGTTGGAGCTGCTTCTGATGTTGTTAGGACTGAAGTTGTAAGGAGTCCTATGGTTGTGAAACGTAAGGGTCGACCTAGGACGAAACGGCTGAAGTCATCAATGAAGGAAGCGGTTTCAAATCCGAAGAAGGAAAAGAACACTGCCGCTGCTAGGAATCTTACTCAATCTACATCAACTACTAGGTACATAATTAAAAGACCACACTTCTTTTAATATCCTAATCTATTATTATTTATTAATTTTGGTTTAATTATGATTGGATGGCCTAGGTTGGAGGTAGTGCTTATGGAGATGGTTCTACATCAAACATGGTAAGTATAGGTAATTTGCACTGTTATTATTCATATGTAGCAGAGACGTTAGTTTTGGGCTTATGGTTGATTTTTTTTTTTTTGTATTGTAGGAATATCAAATGTCCATGCCACATTCAAATGATGGAATTATAAACTTGACAAATCCAATGCCTTCTTAGAGCTTTGTGTCAGAAGTAAAGATATTTATAATGTGAAAAAATGGTTATTGAATCCTATTTATTGTACCACGTTTTCTTTTATAGTCAATGTCACAGAGTCAAGTTCATGGATACAAAGACCAAGCCTTAAACCTTACTTGATTAGGTATATGTAAATATATATATATATATATATTTTTTTGTTAAACGATCCTCCTTTTTTGTATTACGAAAGAATGCGTTGGTAGTTAGCTTTTGGTATCATGGAAGGACCCGTCTAAATCTCCTATATCCTTAGCGTTGTTGTTTTTGCAAGAGGAAAGAGAAAGTGTTGGGTTCTTTCACTTCATTAATATATACTCATAGATTGTATTGTTTGTAGCTAGAGTGGAAAATTAGTGTACTTTGTGGTCCCAATGCAATGATAATGGAAGTGCATACGTATTTGACTTATTGCTAGTGGGTTGTTCTAAGTTGTTATGTATTCAGGTCATGGTGAATTTCATGAATGTTGTAATTTTATGAAAGTTATATAAGAGCTACACTTTGAACCAAGTTTGCAGAAAGTTGTCTGGGTAAGACAGGTTTCTGGCTTGGTTTCTGGGTAAAGACAGGTTTCTAGGTAATATTATACTGTGCACTAAGTTTGTAGAAAGAGTGGACAATGTTGTCCACACTTAAATAAAATTGTCCACACTTTCATGTCAATAGGAACACTGTTCACGTATACTATTTACGTATACTGTTTACATGTACTGTTTACCATTACTCTTCAAGTGTGGACAATACTGTTTACCATTACTCTTCAAGTGTGGACAATATTGTCCACACTTTCAAGGCAGAGTTACAATGTCATGTAACACACTTTTACCTAAAACACTGTTCACGTCATGACAGAAAGTGTGGACAATTTTGTCCATACTTTGGTCAAATTGTCCGCACTTTCTGGGAAAGTGTTCACTGTTCACATAAAAACACTGTTTACGTATCTGATAGAAAGTGTGGACAAAATTGTCCACACTTTTATCAAATTGTCCACACTTTCGAGAGAAAAGTTCACTGTTCACATAAAATATTGTTTACGTATCTGACAGAAAGTATGGACAAAATTGTCCACACTTTTATCAAATTGTTCACACTTTTTGGGGATGAATTTTACTGTTCACCTAAAAAATGTTCACATAAAACACTATTCACGTGACTATTTAGTGTTCAAACGTGCATCAAATTGCATGAATTTGCATGAAAATTGCATGGCCATTGCAAGAATGTATGGACATTAGTGTCCACACATTGATGCAAATTGTCCACACTTTTTGGGCAGACTTAAATGTTAAACTAAACATTTTTCTGGTAAAGACTCCATCTGTTCAAATATTTCAATACGTTCATTTATTCACATTCATTCAAATAAGTATCCTCATTCATTTAAATATTGTTTAATTACAAAAAGTGGTTGTTAATGACTACACAACACGACTATACTATACATTTATTGAATTTGATACCATAATACAACAATAAGACCCACAATTACAGCAAGTCCTATTGTTAACAACTTCTTCAACAATTGGATGTCATCACGATGTACTAGTTGGACCATATCACGCATGCCACACATCTCTGACTGAAGTTGATGCAAGTCCAGTAACAGTTGTGATGCATCAAGCAATTGTGATGCATCAACCATGGATTTAGAACTGGTTGCTTGTGATACCTCATCCATTCTTTCACAGCCAGCTTGTTAGTTGATGGACAAACACCAAAAAAAGAAACCGCATGGGTTGGCAGCACAACAATAATACAATTTGTTTTTGTTTAAACTTGATTCTGAAATCCTAACTGATGCTCTTTTGCCACAACCACAGTTTATATTTTTAAATCTCAGCCTATCTCTAATTACACTATTTACTGATGAGTAAAACATATTTGCTGCAAAGGTATTAAAAATTCATATAATATATTAGATTATTAAAAAATCAAATAATATATTAGATTATGTCAAAAAGTTTAGGGTTTTTAATATTAAGGGTTTGAATATTATTTAAGTTGAATAAATCATAATTAGGGTTTTGAATATTAAAATTTTTAATATGATTTAATTTGAATATGATGTAATTAGGGTTTTGAATATTAAGGTTTTGAAATATTAATTGAGGAATTAAATCAAGAACAAAGAGAGAGAGAGAGAGAGAGAGAGAGAGAGAGAGAGAGAGAGCATATCGAACCCTGAAGGATGAACAAAGTTGAACAAATAAAGAGGAAAATTGAAAACAAACAGCACCCCCACTAAATTTCGGTCACAGCAACCAACAAATTTGCTCACAGCCCAGTAACAAAATCACATCCCACTAATTCAGACACCTAACACGTAAAGGAGATGGAGTGAGATTGAGAAGTCTTGTAAGCATTTAATGCTCTCTGCCAACCAAAAGACAGCTAACACGAATTAAGAATAGAAGAAAGATGAAGAAAACGTACCTCTAGACAGCTAAGAAGAAGCAAGGAAGTCCAAAACATTTCCAAGACCCATTCAAATTTCCAGAAAACACTTTCTGGGTTCACTTAAATGTTCATACGTAAACTCGAATGTTCATACTATTTTCCAGAAAATATGGACAAAAACATGAAATTATGGACAAACATTTCGATTCTACTTATGAACATTTAAGTGAACCCAGAAATGTTTATACAATTTTTCAGAAAATGTGGACAAAAACATGAAATTATAGACAAAAACTTGAAATTATGGACAAGCATTTCGAGTCTACTTATGAACATACAAGTGAACCCAAAAAGTGTGGACAATATTGTCCAAACTTAAAGAATAATTGTCCACACTTTCTGGGTTCACTTGAGTGTTCATGAATGTTCATAAGTAGACTCGAAATGTTTGTCCATAATATCATGTTTTTTTTTTATAATTTCATGTTTTTGTCCACATTTTTTGGAAAATTGTATGAACATTTTTGGGTTCACTTTAATGTTCATAAATAGACTCGAAATGTTTGTCCATAATTTCATGTTTTTGTACACATTTTCTGGAAAATTGTATGAACATTTAAACATGTTCATACGAATTGGTCATATTTCTTGGCATCTATTAAACATGTTTCTTGGCATCTTTGTAACAATTTTATTATTTTTTATCTCAACCAACCAAAATCACTTCAAAAAAAAAAAAATACTTTATTATTTCCAATCTCAACCAAAATCGTGCAAACCCTCAGAAAAATATTAAATCCAACAAAACGTTCAATTTTTATTATTTTCAAACCCTAACAAAATCATCCAAACCCTCACAAATAAAATCAAACCCCAACTTCAAACATCAAAACCGAAACCATTCCCAAACCTAAATAAAACCCAAATCTTTAAACCCAAATAATATCTAAAATCAACTCTTTCAAACCCCAACTCTTTCAAACTTCAATAGAGGAAAAACCTTTGGGGGAGAGAGATCCATGGCTTCATGAGGACAGATTTAAGGAGGAGCAGAAAATCAATGGAGGAGGAGAAAGATTTCGGGGAGAGGAGGAGAGAGCATTCGGGAGGAGAGAGAGAAAGTTTCAGAAAAAATGAGGAAAAATGGGTGTTTGGTTGTAGGGATAGTGGAAATTAGAATAACAAATCAGGAATAATTGGTTTGTCTTTTAGTGATGGTGTGAAATCACTAATTCACACTGTGGTGTGAAAGAATCATTTTCCTATTGGTTAACAACTGGTAAGCATAACAAGGAAGTGGAACAATGCAAGCCTTAAGAAAACAAATAGACAAATTAGAATGTTATAGAAACTCTAAGGAATGAAACAAGTCAGCTCCTTGACAAACGCTGAAACCAGTGAACCTCGACACCATAAAGGCCATCTTCACAATAGAATCCATTCCAACAGCAGCAAATGACTACCGCAAGTCTGCAACCCACATGAAACCAAATCTGAACCACTGAAGCCATTGAAGGGGGAAGGTCAAGGTGACGACGGCGACAAGTAACACCTCCAGTACAGATCAAATATAGACATCGACGACAAGGCAAGTCCAGATCACCATTGAACGTTTATTTTCTGTTGTCGTTGCCATCTTAGCTTGATGAAAAATTGTCTTTTTGTGTTTCATAGCAAAACCGGTTTAACCGCTCCGGTTGTCGGTTTTGTTGGTTCAACCAACGGTTTTCGGTTATTGCCTACTTTTTTTGATTTTGCTGTTTTGTATCATAATCGGACCGGATTATTGACTGGTTCACGGTTGAATCGGCTGGTCCAGTCCGGTTTTTAAAACCATGTAAATTACTCTAAAAAGAAGCAACGAGCAGCTTGTATGACTAAAATCAATAGGAGAGAGCACGACACATTTTAATTGAGGGGGTGAATTTCTAGTGTGGCATTCTCATCTTCTATCCACATTTTAATTGTCTTGTGATAGGGCATTGAATGCATTTGCTTTCTTCAAAATTGTTGATTTCTCTTTATTTGCTTCATCAATCACAAGCTCTACAGCTAGCTTGTACCGCATATTCTTTGATTGCTCGTCCTACAAATAATTCAATACGTAAATAAAAAATATATACAAAATTCCAACAAAACCTATATTTTATTTATAAGAATAATATTACCTCCAAAGAAAGGTTGCCCTTGATTTGATTAAGATATATGCGTTTAATCACATGTACCACAGTCTGAACTGCCTTTTTCGAGAATCTGTACTAGATGTACTTGGAAAAGAGTCAAAAATATTAATACAGCTTTTATCTAATTTTATTACATGTATCTATTAATACGTTGAGGTGCACACCGAGTCTTTAATGCAACCTGCTTTATAAATGTAAAAAACAATTTCATAATGAGTGGCATGAATTCCAATACATATAGATGCATGTAATAAAATATGGAGTCACTATTTACTTTATGTGGTTCTTTCTTAATATTTGCTTTTTTTTTTTATTCTATATATTTCAGAATTCTTCTTTGCTTCTCTCTTAAACACTATTTTGCATCTTTAGGAAGACTTTTCCATTTTTGTGTAATCGCATTTTATACCTGTAATCTCAAATGTTCATACTCAAATAAGATGTCATATTGTTTGTCAACTAAACAATATGTTTAAGAAATTAAGTTAACCAAGTATAAATGGAGACATAGCAATGAAAAGAACAATATTTGCTTACATCTTTGCTAATTTTTTGGACATGCCCTCCAAATTTCATCAATTTCATTTTTACTACAAATATAAAATTAATAAATTCCATGAATACGATTATAACAAATTGTTAATTAATATTAGCATAGACATAATAAATTGGAGGTATCTTACGTGAAAAGAATATATGATCCAGGTGGACTTTTCAGATTGCTAGCATCTGTATCCTCAGCTGCACTATTTTGTATGGATCCCATCCTCCTCTATATCATTATAATGAAAGAACAACAATGTAATCAATTATACTGGAATGCAAGGAATAAATGGTTGCATGAAGGTATACAGTACCACCCAACTATTATATTAGAAAACATATTCAGGCATAGTGGTGGAACTAGGAATATTTGTTTGGGGGTCAAGACTAAACAAACTATCATATTGATTTGCAATGAGGACTTTACTAAAACGTATACACAGAATTAGAAGTAGAGCCAAAGAAAAGGAAAAGAAATCAAGCGTTAGAGATTAAAGTAGAATCATTGGAATTTAAAAATAATCATTCAAAACATCAACTCAACAAGGCCTTAATATAATCATTTGAAATCAAATCAGGGCTCTAATTTCAACAAGCTATAGCTGCACCATAACCATAACAATTTCAATGTCACTAATGTGGTGTTACTTTGCTAAAATGAATGAGTTTCAAAGTTTGAACTATTTCTGCAATATAAAGAATTAGAAACATATACTATGACCATTTTTTTCCCAAACATTAACCATATTCAATGGAAACAAAATAAATGACATAGGAACTACCAAGGAAGATGAGCAACAAGAAGTTAAAAACATAGGAAGATTATATCACTGTTTTTCATTATTTTGTATACCAACTGGTCCAAACCAAGGGGGATGGGGGAAGTGGTAACAATTCGGTCAATAATAAATTCAATCCAATAAGAAATCAAACACAATTGCAGGCGAGTTATACAACTAGTTACCAAAATTATGCATTTTCCATTGAGCATAATAAAATCAAGCATCTTATATGATTCTTTGAAAAGTAGTAAGTAGCCTATAGGCTATAGGCCCTGGGGGTAGGAATTAATTACAATTAAGCTTATTCATATATGATTTTTATAAAAATATATGATCAGGTGAGTATCAATTTCACACAAAAATAATTTGGAAAATCTTCAATAGAAAACCTTTTAAAGTGCAAAAGACATTCACTACAACAAATTGACTTCTCCCCCTTGAGTGGGGCCTCTCTCTCTCGGCTAGCTCTTATCCCGGTTTTTGGGTTTGTTTCTCCTTGTACTACCTAATCTTCTTTGTTATTTTTCCTAACTCATTGACTCTGCTACCAACCCCCCAAAACTCATTTCCTTTTGACTTCACTCCAAGTGTCTCCATCTCATTTTTGTCCAAGTTTTTCTTTAGCCCTCACCGAGTTTTTATGCTTTTCACAAACTACCTCCATTTCATATTTCTTCTCTCTCTTAACTCTGATTCTCTCTTTCATCTGTCCCTTTCTCCTCTAAATATTTTTCCAAACTGGAAGTATACTGCCTGACTGCACTCCATCTGTTTGATAAATGTCCTAAACCACCCAACCCTCAAAACTTGATCCTTAGGCACTATAAAGTAAATACCATTTGTAAAACCTTTTAACCCAGCTTTAACAATTACTAATAGTCACGTGAAGTAAGAGAGGAAAATTAAACTAACACACGCCACCCAGCACACCCCTATGCCTATCATCTGACACCTTTGATAAAACAAAAAAGAAAAGTGACATAAAGCAAGCAAAATTGTTTCTCCATGGATTGGGTTGGGCGGACAAAACAAAGAGAGAAATAAAGAGATAAAGAAGAAGAAGAAGAAGGGAGAGAAGAAGCAGCAGTAGCATTGGTCGACGCGAAGAAGAAAATAAAAGATTATGGAAGTGGAAAATGGTTGCCTTGTGGTTGCCCCTATGGAACTCATTCAAGACCCAAGAAAGCATTTCAACGAACATATTGTTGGCAACAATAAAAATCCAAAACAATATACCATCGGGATTTTACATTGCTCAAAAGCAGGAGCAACATATAAGATGAAAACAAATTAAGCAAAGGAATTGACTTACTTGTCAGTGCTTGGGATAGAGAGAAACGACTAAGAAAGTTGAAGACGAAGCAAATCGGCGTGGAGGGAGGGGTGACGATTGAGGTGGTCCAAGAGCGTGGTGATCGTCCCAGATGGAGGTGGTCGAGGTTGTGCTTGACAATGAGAGTAACAGATTGAGATTGAGGGAGAAAGAGAAATACGTTTTCAATTAAAAAAGAAATAACTTGATTAGCCGGTAACAAGTTTTAATTCTAATAGGAATCAACGCTCACAGTTAAAACACTTAAAATGAATGGTTAACATTTTAAGTGGGTATGGTGCCCACAAAAAAAAACTGTGGGTACTGTAGAATGATGCACAACAAAAGGATGTTGATGATGAGAAATAAAGAATAGTTTAAAGACTACAAAAACTCAGCTTAAAGTCCACTGGAAGCAAACTTTTCACACTTGCAAACACGTAGGGTTAGGGACTTAAGATTTCTTTGGACGCAATATATTAGGTTCCCTAAATATACCAATTATGCCCCAAGTACGAAAAGTAGTTATATTCAACTCAAGGGTGGCCCTGGGCAAGGGCGAGGTGGGCAATTGCCCAAGGCCTCATCCCAAAATTTTTAAAGCCCTTATTGAAAGATCTCAATATAT
The DNA here is from genome assembly GCA_014362285.1 of Fagus crenata. NCBI lineage: Eukaryota > Viridiplantae > Streptophyta > Magnoliopsida > Fagales > Fagaceae > Fagus > Fagus crenata. Next base: position 87,624 of record BKZX01028020.1, read on the forward strand.
TTATATATACAAAAATTAAAAAGTCTCATATATTTAAAACAAGTCTTTAAATTAAGCTTAATAATAATTTATTTCTCTAATCCAAGTATGTATGAGAACAATTTTTGGTATTTATTTGATGTGAAGAAGCTAACTTTACTAAATTATGATAATTTGAAAAAGTATTATGTTAATCTTCAAGGTTTTTTAAAACCTGATAATTTTTTTGATTTTGATGATATTTATTTTCAGACTTAAAAGTCTTACAAGAGATTTTACTAAAAGAAAAAAAGACAGTGACTATTATACTTAATTTTATCAAAGAATTGAATTGTTCCAAATTCATCTATTGCATATAGAATATTATTGATTATACTTATCACAGTCACATTCGTTGAAGTTTTTCAAAGTTAAAATTATAAAAATCTTACTTGCGATCAACTATGTCACAAGGAAGATTAAATAGATTAGACATATTATCTATTGAACAAGATTTGTTACAAAATATTGAATATAAAAGTTTAATTAAAAATTTTGTAGCAGAAATTGTATATAGAGTAATTTTTTAATATATATATATATATATATATATTTTTAAAAGATAGAATGCCTTATTTTTTTGCATTGCCCTAGGCCTTATAATTCCCAGGGCCGACCTTGATTCAACTAATGAAGTCAAGCCTGCGTCAACAATAACACTCTATATGTAATCAAAAAGACCGGCAGAAATTGTGTTCACATAATGCTTCATGTATGTCCCAAGTATGACCTCTTATAGTCTTATGGCACTCATTCATAAGACAGATTCCTGTAAAGAATGTGGCACAAAAGAATATAAATATGGATTTATCCGTTATAACTAATTCAGACTTTGAGGTACTAGTGATCCGTGTACGAGTTGGTGGTACTTATCGAGCTGGTTAACATTTTTAATATGGTACACCACTTCGATTCAATATTTATTAATTAAAAAGTTTTTTTTTTTTTTTTTTTAGGAGGGGCCATAGCCCATAGGTCTCTTCATTCTCTATTTTTAAGGTGTACTCGAATTAACTTAACTCTTGAGATGGAGTAAAGTCTAACTTTTGAAAACCTAAACTCCTAATTTTACCTCTATATATATATATATA
>BKZX01028020.1:89132-105252 GCA_014362285.1 Fagus crenata
CTGGTGGGTGCAATGGGCCCCACTAGTTTTTAAATTTTCAGATTTCCTTTCCAAATTTTTAATGAAAAAAATATCTATTAATTTATTTATAAAATTTAAGCAATTTTGTATTAAATGTATGTAAAATTGTAAATGATGACTATTACATTTTTTTTCTTGCTCTTATATCATATGTAGTTCATTTTTTTTATCATGTGTTTGAGTGATAGGTTATGCTTTGGATTTAATTTTTTTTTTTTTTTTGGTTATATTTATCTTGGCCTCGATTAAAAAAAAAAAAAAAAAAAAAAATAGATGCAGGGTGGGTGTGGGTCATGGACTCATGCACCCCCTTGAAAGGTAGTTCTGTGTATCGGTGTATGCTAATGTCGATCATCAGTCCATGAACACATGCAAGCATTAGAGAGATTGCTGTGATATGCAATACAACAAATAAGACATATTTAGTGGCTTCTCTCCCACTACTGTGCTGACGTGGGCTTTGGACATTCTAGAGGGGCACAATTTATTGACTTCACATCAACTTGGCCGCCCATTTCTCATCCAATAAGACATTTGTTGGGTTCACATCACCATCTCCTCCAATAAGATATATTGTTCACTTCACATCACCAAGTTCCATGAATGATCTCTTCCAATAAGACATTTGTTGGGTTCACATCACCATCTCCTCCAATAAGATATATTGTTCACTTCACATCACCAAGGTCCATGAATGATCTCTTCCAATAAGATATTTGGCCGTCCATTGCTTCACGCTCATATTTAATGAACATAATTCAACCCAGCTGCGAATTTTTGACGATAGTGAATAATAACGACACAAATCAGCCGGTAATGTTGACCCCGTGGTCTGTGAAAGGGCCCTATAAATTTCTCTACCTAGCTCTGTCACCCACTAATATTTCACTAGCTTCCTACTTATCCAAACCAATGAAAGCTATGAAGCTTCATAACCCCAACTTTCGTGCATTATGTTAGATTGATATCCCATGCAATACTCAAAAAATATTGCATGGGTGCAATTCCTTTTTTTCTCTCACATTTTTTAAATTTTTTTTAGTTTTTGCTTTTTGAATTTTTTAATAATTTTTTATTAAGTGGTTGAGATTGAAAGTTAAGAAATTAACTTTCAATCTCAATCACTTAATTGGTATTACATGTAATACCAATTACATGGGATATGAATCCCATTATGTTGTACATATAACCTTCATATGATTCTACTCTTTACGATAGGCCTACTATGCTTGCAACCTACCACTTCTTCTGCCACCCCAACAAATGAGATTGATTGTTTGGCTTTGCTCAAATTTAAAGAATCAATTGATAATGACCCACATGGAATCTTGAGTTCATGGAATGATTCTATCCAGTTTTGCAACTGGCAAAGAATTACATGCAGCCTCCGCCATCAAAGAGTCACAGCCTTGGAACTAGAAGCCCATAAGTTGCGTGGAACCATTACACCTTATATTGGTAACCTCACCTTTCTTAGGACCATCAACCTTCAAAACAATAGTTTCTATGGTGAAATTCCAAAGGAAGTTGGTCATTTTTATTTTTATGTGCTATGCAATATCTAGAGGTCTGCACATACCTAGTTCTCTACAAATTGTGCAGAAACAATTTTCTTAGAGAGGTTTTGTGGGGATGTCAGCCCATTTATGTACTCAACAAATTCAAGTACATAATTCCCCTTTTTGCACATGATCTTTAATAGGGTGATATTTAATCTCAATATATATAGTTGAATAAAATTCTTTAATCATAACAAAATACAATAATATGATAAAAGAAAACTACGTCAATTCGTATGAATATTTCAATAACCAATAAAATGATTAATTTCATTTGTATCTTAACAGAAGTCAGAAATATCAATATGAGCAATATCCATTTCATAAAGTATCAAAATAACTTATATGATCTTCAAGATCATTCTTGATCTTCTAGATCAACAAAATTCATAGTTATTAAATTAACTTCAGGTGCTAAGGTGTGATATTACTTTTGGAGAATACTTTTAGTACATCTCTATTGATATTAATTATCCATACCACTTCTATGCCCATGACCATTATTTCTTCAATAATTGCCAAAAGATGTTTCATTCTTTTTTTTTTTTTTTCTCATAATGAAAAGATGTTTCATTCACTTCAAGGAATGATAATGATGTACAACTGGTCGGACAAAACTTGTGGATTTTTAGCAAAATCTTATTATTTTATTTAATCACTAGAAGACAATATATTAGATCAGAATACTAATTGAACTTACGCTCTCGATATTGCTATTTCAGAAGCACATATGAGGCATGATATATAATATATGATTTTTCTTTTTCCAACGTGTCTTCTTTAGTAATTTTTCCTCACATAATTTTAATTGTAATTTGATTTAGAAAATGCAGAATTACTTTTGCAACTTTAGGTGCATCAAGTGTAAAGTTGTATTCACTTACACTTTTAAAATTTTACAACTTCAAGTGCATCCATATTTATAAAGAGTTCTTGTAAGGGTGCATATTCAGGTGCATCCATATTTATAATGAGTTTTTAGGAGGATTACATTTGCAACTTTAGGTGTTCGTATCTCTCTTTTAAATTATTTCATAAAATTAGGAAGTCCTTTAATATAAAGTACCTAGTCCTTTTAATCCATCATAGAGATGATGAATAAAAATTATTACTTTTGCACGATCCTGCTAAGATGTGTGGTTGTCATCTTAATTGACTTAAAGTAATAAAATAAGCGTAATGAAATTGCTTAATTTATAATTGACCATATTGGATAATATCATTAGATATAATATCTTTAACATAAAATCCATAGGATTTAAATCCATAAGCAAACATTAAAAATTGTTGGCAATAGATCAATATGATAACATATAAGTAAGATAATAAAATTATTAATTTTTAAGAATAAAACTTACAGTGGGTTGGAGACAAAGTGAGAACAACTCATTTCTTAGGATTTAATTAGAGCTTCGTGTTGATAACGTGTTGTAAAATAAAAGAAAAATAGCAAAAGAAGATAAATATAAAGGAGAGAAGATATATAAACTTCTTTGTTCAAGTGGTCATCCACAATATATTGTAAATTTTCTAAACTAATATCTGCTCATTTCTCGTGTATCTATTACAACTGATATCACCCCATATATATACTCATCTTCGGGGAGTAGCATTTATAATAAAGTTAACCTAGGTGATAGATATATAGAGGGGGGCAACTACTATTTGCATTGTATTTAGTACAAGCCTCTTAGCGCGTGTTCAGAGGCTCTTCCTTTTTATAACCAAAAAAAAAAAAAAATTATTGAAATAACATGTTTGTGTCATTTATTGAAATAAACATCTGAAACCACTGCCAAAAAAGTGAACACTTTTGCTTGCACAGGGCTAATATTCACATAAATTGCTCACTTTTTTACAATTTAACTAATCCAAGATCAATTGAAAACCATAATGGGCCATTTATTCATCAACATAAACTTGCAAATCAATCACAACTTTCAAAACAAATTTACTACAGAGTAAAGGCATTTTCTTAACTCAAATTACAGCAAACTTTTATAAAGTTTAGCCACTGCTTAGCAAAAAAGGAAAAAGAACAGTCTAGCACTACTAAATTGTACATCTGCTACTAGTGTTCTTTAAGAAGAATACACTTATACACTGATGTAAAAATTTGGAGCCCATTAAAAAGGTCAAACCTTGTTGTAATTTAATTGGAGGGCTTCAAATGTTGATAGAAATCCCAAATTAGCTGCAAATAAGAACATAAGAATTCAAATTTCAGCCATTTGAATACCAATTCTATGCATTAACTCACTCATGGTATCCAAAAGCATTGTTATTGCCTATTCTTATACAAAACAACACTACAAAAAATTGAAAAGAATTTTTTTTTTTTTACATATATATCTTTTGTGTGCTACTTTTTAATTGAATAGTAAATCTAAGAGTATTTTAGACTATTCTTATCTTTAAATTGTATGCGATAAGATAAATATTAATGATTTTTAATTCAAATGAGGGGAAAAAAAAAAAAAAAGAGAGGAAAAATTAAACATGATGATTTTATTTGTATACGTGATTATTTTTTTTTTTAATTCAAATGAGGATAGTTGTGCTAATTTTTTGGTTCCTTTTAAAATGGACCCTAAATTTTAGGATTTTGAAAAATTAATATTTTCCTTATTTGTCCAAATTATTTCAAGTTATCTAATGTTAATGTGTGAGGGTATTTTATTCTTTGCATTAAAATGGACATTTTTCTATATTTGAATGCGATTATTATACTCTTTTTGATAACACACATTATTATTTGAAGTCATTGATTAAATTAAGAACATAAGAAGATGTGAGGAGTATTTTTGACAGTACATTAAAGTGGACATGAGAACATGAATCCTCTTAATAATATTAGATTAGATGAAGACTTCTTTGAATTACTTTGTCAGCAAACTTTGGTTTTCAAGCCATCTGCTCATATCACAAGAGATTATATCCCATGTGAACATAGTCAACAAAAGTTGCTAACTAGTCATGAAAGCATAGTAACAAGGATTTCTAAGGCCAAAAACGATTGTTTTTCTATCAGAGGCTTATATTATAATCTCCCACTACTGTGCAGGCGTGAGCTTTGGACATGCTAGTGGGGCAATTTATTGACTTCACATCAACTTGGCCGCCCATTTCTCATCCGATAAGATATTTGTTGACTTCACATCACCATGAATGATCTCTTCCAAAAAAGATTTTTGGCCTTCCATTGCTTCACGCTCGTATATAATGAACATAATTCAACCCAGGCGTGAATTATTGACGAAAGTGAATAATAACGACACAAATCAGCCGGTATTGTTGAACCCGGGGTCCTTGAAATAGCCCTATAAATTTCTGTATCTAGTTCTGCGAGTGCCTCCCACTAATATTTCATCAACTTCCTGTTTCTCCAAACCAATGATGCTTCATAACCCCAATTTTCGTGCATTATGTTCTACCTATACCCATCATATGATTCTACTTTTTATTATAACCCTACTATGCTTGCAAATTACTACTTCTTCTATCACTCCATCAAATGAGACGGATCATTTGGCTTTACTCAAATTTAAAGAATCAATTGATATTGACCCACATGGAATCTTGAGCTCATGGAATATTTCTATCCAGTTTTGCAATTGGCATGGAATTACATGTGGCCGCCACCATCAAAGAGTTACAGCCTTGGAACTAGAAGCCCATAAGTTGCGTGGAACCATTACACCTTATATTGGCAACCTCACCTTTCTTAGGGCCATCAACCTTCAAAACAATAGTTTCTATGGTGAAATTCCAAAGGAAGTTGGTCATTTGTTCCGACTACAATATCTCAGGCTTTCAAATAATACATTGGGAGGTGAAATTCCAACCAGCTTGACCAACTGCACCCAACTCAGGGTGTTGCACATCTTGTTGAACAAACTTATTGGGAAAATTCCCATGGAGCTTGGCTCATTGACCAAGATTTTTTCTATTCAGCTTAGTGCAAACAATCTAACAGGGGGAATCCCACCCTCCCTGGGAAATCTTTCGTTGCTCGTACACTTTTCATTAGCCTATAATAATATAGAGGGGAATATTCCAGAAAGCATAGGCCATTTGAAAAGCTTAGTACGTCTCCTAGCTGGACCCAATAAATTGATCGGTATGATCCCTTCCTCTTTCTACAATATATCATCTATCAGAGTCGCATCATTTACAAAAAACCAACTTAGTGGTACTCTTCCAGCAAACATAGGCCTTACTCTCCCAAATCTCCAAAAATTTGGAATAGGTGATAATGAATTCTTTGGGTCAATACCTAGTTCTTTATGCAATGCATCTCAACTTCAAATATTTGATGTACGCATAAACAACTTTGTGGGATCCGTTCCAATTAATTTGGGAAATCTTGTAGATCTTGAATTCCTAAATCTAGGTTCGAATAACCTAGGAAGGGACTTGGACTTCTTAAAATCTCTAAGCAACTGTAGCAAATTAGATGTGCTAGGTTTTGATGACAACCAATTTGAAGGTGTTTTGCCCAATTCTATAGGCAACTTGTCGACACAACTAACTCAATTATATTTTGGAACCAATCAAATATCTGGAACTATTCCTGCAGCATTGGAGAATCTTATCAACTTAATTGCCCTGAGCATGGAAGAGAATCTTTTTACAGGCGTGATACCAACTTATTTTGGGAAGTTTCAGAAATTACAAGGATTGAGTTTATCAAGAAACAAATTGTCAGGGCAGATCCCAAACTCCTTAGGCAACCTTACTCAATTGGTTCAACTCCTTTTTGCTCAAAACAAATTAGAAGGAAGCATACCTCCAAGTATTGGTAATTGTCAAAGTTTGCAGATGTTGGATGTTTCAAAAAATTACCTCGGTGGAGTCATACCTCGGCAGGTTTTTAATCTTTTTTCATTGTCACTATTACTTGATTTATCACACAATGCATTCAGTGGCAAATTACCTGTTGAAGTCGGCAATTTAAAAAATATTAATTCATTGGATGTCTCTGGAAACAAACTGTCTGATGAAATTCCTACAGCAATTGGAGATTGCTTGAGTCTAGAGTACCTATACCTGCAGGGGAATTCCTTCAAAGGGATCATACCTTCTTCCATGGCTTCCTTAAAAGGCCTTCAATATCTAGATGTTTCACAAAACAATTTATCTGGATTGATTCCAACAGGTCTAGAGAAACTTTCATTTTTAAAATATTTGAACATTTCGTTCAATGATATTGAGGGTAAGTTACCGACAGAAGGAGTTTTCAAAAATATAAATGTGACATCAATGATTGGAAATAATAAGCTTTGCGGGGGTATACCACAGCTCCAACTACCAACATGCCTCAAATTTACAAAGTCAAGAAAGTCCCTTGCTTCTAGATTAACAATCGCAATTGTTTGTGTAGGATGCTTCCTTCTACTTTCATCCTTTATTGTTCTGTATTGGAGGAAAAAATCAAATAAGAAACCATCCTCTGTAGTTTCTAAGATGGATCTCCTTCCAACTATTTCTTACAAAATGCTTCATCAAGCGACTGAAGGATTTTCTCTCAACAATTTGATTGGATTTGGTAGTTTTGGATCAGTATATAAAGGCGTTCTTGATCAAGAAGAAAGAATTGTTGCTATAAAGGTCCTTAACCTTCAAAACAAAGGTGCTTCCAAGAGTTTTACAGCGGAATGCAATGTGTTAAGAAATGTTCGACATCGAAATCTTTTAAAAATCTTAACATGTTGCTCTAGTATAAGTTATAATGGTGATGAATTCAAAGCTCTAGTATTTGAATTCATGACAAATGGGAGCTTAGATATGTGGCTGCATCCAATGACAGATAGCGAAAATCAATCAAAAAATTTGAGTGTTCTTCAAAGACTGATTATTGCAATTGATGTGGCTTTTGCATTAAATTATCTTCACAATCAATGTGAGCAACAAGTCATTCATTGTGATTTAAAGCCAAGCAATATTCTTCTTGATAATGAGATGATTGCTCATGTAAGTGATTTTGGCTTAGCGAGGCTTCTCTCAACCAACAATGATTCTTCCCCGAAGCATACTAGCACCGCTGGGTTAAATGGATCAATTGGCTATGCTGCTCCAGGTATTACCTTTATGTTCATTGCTAAATTCTTAACTTCCCTAAAATATTGGTTTTCCTTTTATTACTTTACGAAGACATAGGAATTAACTCCTTGAATTTCCTGGCATGTATATACTTTCCAATACACATACTGTTAACATTAGCATCCTAACATACTTTGTCGCGTCTTTGTTTCTCACGTGGATACACACAACACGATAGAATCAACTTAATTTTTTTTATCTAATTGAAATTTGAAAGCAAAAGTAAGATTTAAATAGATTTAAACCCTGAGAAATCTCAAATTTGATTAGCTGATGGACTTTTTTTGTTTGCAATCCTTTGACTAAGCTTCTTATCTTTTCTGTACACATATATTTACTTAATCAAAATCAATTAGAAAGAAAACACAATAAATTCACCTAGTTCGAAAGTAATAATATCTGTGATGTTATTTTTTCATATAAACTCATTTTATTTTCTTGACTTTGAATTCTCTAGACCTTAGATCCGAATTTTATCATAGAAAGAGAATTTCTTAATCTCCTTACATGTCATGAGTTGTGTAGAGTATGGCATGGGTGGTGAAGCATCAACTGCGGGGGATGTATATAGCTATGGAATCCTTGTGTTGGAAATGTTCACAGGGAGGAGACCCACTGATGATATGTTTAATGATGATCACAATCTCCATAACTTTGTTAAAATGGCATTACCAAAACGACTCATTCAAGTGGTCGGCCCTATACTTTTTCCAAAAGAAGATGAAGAAATGGGAGCAGCAACTACAACAACAGTGGTAATAGAAGAAGAAGAAGATGACAATAAGGATGAAATTAAAGTAGAAGAAGCTAATAACATTGAGGACTTTGAGCAAATTGATGTTGGCTTGCAGAAGTTCTTACTCTCAATCCTTAACATCGGAATCATATGTTCAATGCAATCACCAAAAAAGAGAATGAGTATGGAGGGGGTCGTTAATGAACTACAATTGATAAAAAATAGTTTTGTTGCTTCAGGGATCCATAATGGCAGATCAAGTCGAGCCCAAATCAGAGGTATTTTAGTTTTGATTACAAGACTATTCTAAGTGGTGCATACTAGTCAATAACTTATATTTCTTTCAGTTACCAAATTAATACTTCTTTTAAACATATGAGCAAGCATATTTTGTATTTATCTTTTACTACTTTCTAGTAGATTATCCTAACTAATAGGACTATTAGGTTTTTAGTTCTCATTCAAGATCAAAATACTCGACTAAAATTTTCACGTTATTTAAACTCTCAACATTCCTGCAATTAATAATTCTTATCCATTTGCATTTTCCAATGATCCCATGCAAAAGTTAATGTTGTTGTTATCAAGGTATTAACAAACTTTGTTTTTGTGAATTGTAGGAGCAGGAAACTACTGAAAGAGATTAGATCTCTTTAAGAATGCATGAATTAAGCATGGGATTTGATATTTCTACTTATGTGTTGTAATCTAATATTGTTGATTTAATCTCCCTTATTGAAATGTCCAATGGATAATTTTCTTTCTCTTTTGGTGAAGGAGCCATCCTCATGTACTGTGCTTGGTTCTACTACTGTAATGTGTGTTTATGTGCTTGTAGTAATTATCGACGCAATTCCTAAAAGCCATTATGGGAAGCGAATGTTTAAATGGTGTCATGTTGATTTAGAATTTTAGATGTTTTTATGCAGCATTATTTTAGTGTTCAAATAAAATTGGATTTCATGTTCTCCATTTCCAATTAAACAAACATCTTTCAATACAAACAACTGTTAGAGTCTTAGAGAGTGGCACCGAACAAAAATTTAAGGTAGTAAATTCATCTTATGGTCTAATCTCTAATTCAAATTAGGGTCATAATTTGATTTTTTTTTTTTTTTTAATAATCATATTAAATACATTAAAACCAACATACCATACAAATCAAGTACTCAGATTTGTATTTTAAATATTTATATTTGTTCAGTTTTCGCTTACTAAAACTACACAACCAATTCATTCTAATAAAATCTTTGAATTGGTATGATTTGTACTTGGACCACTCTTGGGTACCCATCAGCCAATCCGTCTATTTGGCATGAGGCCCACTAATGTAATGAACACAAGGGCACAAGGGCCATCTTGTGTAGTTACTAAATTATGCCCATCCGTGCTTACCCATTTGCGTAGAACATTTTGTGTGGTGAAAAACATGAACAGATTGAGCTTAACTAGGCAATCCGTTTTGTGCATAGAGAAGAGAAGGGTGTTAAGGCCCATTTCGTATGGTGAACATATGGGCAGTACCGCACAGGGCCTGATGTGGATTCAAGTGGGCATTTCTTAACAAACCATGGATACCTAGATGGCAGTCAATTGGATTACCTTTTTAGTTTTTACTATGGCAATGTTGCCACGAAAGTGTGCTTGTTCGTGAAATACTGGCTAAATGTGCCTTTTATGCTCTGTAGGAATTAATCCAGCGTTGGCAAGGAGGTGATCTTATTATGGATGAGAATGTTTTGTGGTTTACTGGTTTCTCATGGGCCATTCTAGTGTGAATGCTGAGTTGCGTGCCCTTAGCTTTTGACTTGGGCATTACACATTTGGAAATTGAGCTAGACTCTTTAATAGTGGTCCAGCTTTTGAACTCAAAACAATAATTCTAATGTTTATTTTTTAGTCGAATTTGGGTGAGTGTAGGTGGCTAATTCGGAAGTTATCATTTAATCAATTCATTAGTTTTGACTCCCTCATCTAATATCGAGCAATGTGGGAAAAACTTGGCTTTGAAGACTTTGTAGAACAGAGAGTTATCATTAATCCCATATTCTGATGAAGAAAGTGAGAGTGGAGGATGTAAAAGTTGATGGAGATTCTGATGAACCTTGCTCTCTGCAAACAAAAAGAGATGAAATCCCGAAACTCTCTCCACGCATCGCCCATGAAATTGAAGAGATTTTCTTCCTTGAATAGGTTGGGTCAAATGGCAGAAAAGCAACAAAACAAAAAAAACAACGCATAAATAAACTAATTGATTCATTCTCTGGACTAAGAAAGTATTCATGTAAAAACATAATGTCACATAGTGAGAAGGGAGCTTGATACAAACTTGCATCCACCAGCTTCTTTTATTCTTTTGCACTTGTTGGGAGCCTTCTATGAACTAACTTTCCAACTTAATTGGCTGCCGAAGATTAAGAGAAATAAGTTGAGCCCAATATGTACCCCAAAAAGAAAAAATATGGAAGTAAAATTCTCCCTAAACAAAGACTTTTTAGGCTCTCTTTTGACGCAAACTTTTGTTCCTTCAATTGTAACTAGGCTCTCAACGTGATTTACCGGCTCTACGCATGACACAAAATGAACTCCAATAACATCGGCCTTATTAACATCATGAGGAGGTTTTACTCGTTGTAGATCATATGCATACAAACTTGAGCAAGATTGAAAGAGAAGCTCTTCATTCCTACCACATCCAACCATTCTATGAGCACAAAGAGGTCCAACACTCAATTGCTTTGTCCAAGATTCCTTAATCCCATATTCATTCATCATCCATATGTTAAATGTATGTCGATCTCTTGTGCAAATAACTATAGCAAGCAATTTCTTCCTAACAAAAGGATTCCATTTCGTTCCATCAAAGTCAATGTCATGCAACTTTATGTACTGAGAGACTTCATCTCCCATACCAAACAATATGATAATATTACGAAGGACCCTCTTTTTCATTATTATACCACTCCAATGTAGAGCACCATTTATGATAGTCTTGGAAAAATAATTTTCCAAAACAACTCCAGGTCAAAAGTAATCAAAATGAAAAATTTCAAACTTAAGGAACCAAAATGAAAATAACCTCAGACTTCATAGGTCAAAAGTATAATTTAGTCTAAAAAATATTACCACGACTAGAACTATGTGTTACATTGATGACAATTTGTGTAGAATTGCATTATTTAGAGTACAAAGGTGTTTGACTTTAGGTTCACCTTATAATATGAATTCAATATTTTTAATCCTCCATTCCTGTCATATTTTGTTTTCTTTCATAGGTAAAGATACATAATATGAACACTGTTACACGTTCATACCAATTGATTAGACTTTGAAGTTGATTTAAAGGACAATAATTGTGTGTCTTTGAGTGATTTTTCATAGAAACTGTTCTATCTTGCTATAACTTTACAGTTTAACTATAACTCTACTACTTCTACCTAGAACTTTTAATTTCATCTTTGCATTGCATGTTTTTCAGTTTAATTGGATATCAAGTTTATTTATTTAAATATTATATTTTAACAGTTTCCGAGTGCATTGCACGGGGTTAGTTTATTATAATTTGTCAATCGGTCACATGAATTTTCATTATGAGCCTTTACGGGATTTTCTCCGTTGCTTCTTCTTCTTCATCATCATTATTATTCAAACTGGAGGAACATAAAATGTGAACAATAGAAAAGCTGACTTGAAGACAAGAATACTGTTCTTATGAGGTTTGTCCGAGCATCATCCCTTTGTCCTGCAATAAGAAACAACTAAAACCAGAATGGTTTGTTAGAACCTTGGTCAACCCAGTGGGGGTTGGCCTTTAGCTCTCCGATGCCTTAGTCAGTTTACGGATTTAAAAATGATCAAGAACTTGAAAACAGAGCTAAAGGAAGTTTGATTAGTGAAAACTCATGTACCTCTTAATCGTCGCCTCTTCTCCTATTTATATCTGGGTTTAGCATAGGATATTTTAAGATATTTCTTTATTCTTCTTCCCAATGCCTTAATTCTGACAACATTCAGAGATATTGAGGTAACTTGTTCTTGCTTGTTTTTCCCAGAACCCACGTTCTGCCAGCCTTAATCGGTGATTTTTTATCATGATTTTAACATATAAAACGTATTCAACACTCCTTAGCCCAGATATTTTGTGCATTGATGGGTGATTGAGCAGATATCAGTTCTTAGCCCGTAATTTAGAGTTCATGTCAGGAAAAACATTTAATGCCGATTGCTCCAGATATTTTAGGCATTGAATGCTGGGCCCCAAATTGTTCCTGGTTCATTTTAGCGTAGGCCGAACTATATTCTATTTAATCGAACCTAGCAGGAACATGATTCGGGATTGACCGAACACGGTGGAGTAGCTCGGTCTTAGCCGAACTATGAATTCTTATGGTTTAACTAAACCTCTGACCTTAAACTCTGATCTGATTAGTTCCGAATTATTTCCCCTCCAACTACCCCCTTGTCCTGACTCTTCTTGGTTGTATCAGAAGAGTCGGGACATATCACGTGCTCTGAAGAGATCATTTAATTTTCTTTAAATAATTAACTCATCATTCCCAAGAAAAGAAAGCGAGGGGTTTCTGACGATTTGGGGAGAAAACATTTCCTTTCCCCCAAAAGACGCGTGACTTTTTTTAAAAACCCTGAGGAGGCCCTTTTGCCTGTTTTACTTCTCTTTATTCATTTTCGCACCCTCTGAGTTTCCTTCATTTCGCCTGAGTTTCCAGAAAATTTCCCAGGGTCAAAATCCAGACAATCCAACTAGCTTTCACCTGTAAGTTTTCATATTTCCTCTAATTCTTTTCTTCTCAACCTTCCTTTCAGTTTATTTTCTGCAAAATGGCTGGGGCAAATAGATTAGCTCATTTAGTAGATTCCAGCGAGGGTATGAGGGCTTTCAGGGAACGATATCAAGTGTCGAACGATTCGGCTTAGGTACTGTAGTGTCAACGACATCCCTGTGTTAAACCAAGATGAAATTCTCATCCCAGTGATGGGCGTAGTGGAAGGAGGGGTTAGGTTCCCTCTAAATCCCCTTCTCATCGATTTTCTCCAAACTATCAATGCATGCCCCGCCCAATTGTCCATCAATGTCTTCCGTATAGTCATGGGCATAGTTGCCCTAAATCGTCTGTTGGGGGTGAAATTATCCCCAAAAGAGATTCTGCACGTCTATTCCTATACTTGTCCTAGCTCTGAATCGGCAACCAGTTGCCATCTCCAAGCCAAAAACGTAGAGGTGAAATTGGTCAATGGTCTTCCAAAATCCCATAAAGGCTTTGAAAACGACTTCCTCGTTGTCTCCGGTAATTGGTTCACCGGCAGGTCGTCCTGCCGAAATGACTTCGGACGCCCAGGTTAGCCTAACCCTCGTTTTTATAAACCATTTTGGCTTTTAACTCAGAATATATTTTGTCGAATGACTAACTAGAATGTCTCTGAGAGAAAAATCTGTATCTCCGAATCATGTTGATATATCTCACGAATCTGCCATTTTCCTTTGCAGTTCCTTCTCTGCTCAGGTATCCAATCACGAGCTCAGATCAGAAGAATTAAAAACAAGGCGAACATTTACATTGATCGAATTGGACAACCGAGGTCAGCTCCTCTCTTGCTTGGCCATACGCCCTTGATCGGAGATTTTCTCAAGGGCCCGACCGTTCCTTGGTCGCAAGAAGTACAAGTTGAGATGTCAGCTCTGTTCGAAGCTCAACCGGCCACCACTGATATCCCATCCGAGCACTTGGACCTTATTCCGACCGGTCAAGTCTTGGAAATGGCCCCTATAGATCCGTTCGAACTGATAGGCAAGAAGGCCCAAGGGAAGAAGAAGACCGCTCAACCCAGCCAACCCAAAAAGCCTCAAAGGGCCGTACTCGAGGTTGCGCCCGAGCAACCCACACAAAGGGCCGAATCCAGTTCTTCTGCTCGGGAAGAGCCCATCCAACCTCCACAAGTAGTGGAGGTCAAGGAACCTAGAGTGGTTGCCGAACAACCACCCAGGGTTAAGAGAGCCCGAACTGAGGTCGAGGCATCCGAACTCCCCGGTTCGTCATCAACGGGAGAGGTGTGGGCTCCCGCGCTGAGAGCAGGGAAAAGACTGATTACAACACAAGACTCCCTGCTTGGCACTTCCAATGTCGATGTCTCAGCTCGGATTGCCCACGGTTTGGGTGCAGCTGTGTGTCTTCCCGAGGACATTCGGACTTGGAACGTGATGCCCTCTAGCAAGGCGTTTCACCATATCGCCCGTGGACTTTTTACAGTAAGTTTTGGTGTTTAATAATTTAGTGAGTTGTTTTACATGTTTCTGTTTTCGTTATATCATTTTATCAGTTTTCATCCGCAATTCTTACTTGAATGAATTTTTTTTTTTTTTTTAAATCCCTGGTTCTAAGAGGAACTAACTTGTGTATCCTTTCTTTTTAGGCCGCCCATTTGGATAAAATCATCAAAGATAAGAATGATGATCACGCCAAAGCAATGGCCGAGGTGGTGGAGGACGCCACCACAAATTATAAAAAACTGGAGAAGGAGCATCACGACACAATAAACAAAATGAAAGACGCTGAGGAGAAGGCAAGAGCCGAGGCCGAGCTGAAGTCAAAATCCGAAGCCGAAGTTGCTGAATTAAAGGAAAAGGTCAGGCTTCTGGAGGCCGAGTGTGTAAAGTCAATCGGCCTAGCTCGAGAGGAGGGGATACAGGAGGGGAAACAGGCTGGACAGCAAGAGTTGCTGGACCAGGTGAGGACCGATTTCCAATGAGTCTTCAACCGAAGATTCCGGGATGGGTGGAAATTGGCCTTGAAAAAAGCAAAAGTCCCACGCTCCTCGAGGTGGTTTTTGAGAGAAAAAACTCCCCTACCTTACCCCGAAGCCGGACTTAGGGACTCGGATGCCAAAGAAGAGGATGATGAAGATGATGATGGTGAGGCCGAGGTGGTCGGTGGCAAACAAGACAACGCTCCAAGTCCTTCTGCTCATGTTCCTGAAGACACCTCCGATCCTCCTGCATCCGTTCTTGAAGACACCTCTGATCCTTCTGTATTCGTTCCTGAGGACGTTCCAGATTCTTCTACTCCATCTGGCCCAGCTCCCTTTGATCCGACTCCTCCAACCGAAACTTAGTTTTTTTTACATATTTTTATCTTTGTACTTAGGCCATGCACCTTAACTCATGTTTGTACAATTTTTGACCTTATGTTATAACTCCCAGCTCCATTTTTATGAATATTGTTTATTATCTTTATTTATTATTATTTGTTTATCTCTTTTTGTGAATCTGTTTATTCATTCTTGACTTATTCCCTCCAATGATTTGCTTATTTTTTATCTTTTTATCATGACAACAAACCAGACCTATTCTATATTCCTTGGTAAAAGATCGTTCAAAATACAAATCAATCATGCAGTAGGTACATGTAATGAAAGATTATAAGGTTTTGTTCGGTCAATAAATTCAATAACCTCCAAAAGCGATAATTAACCCAATACTAACCTCATACATTCTTTCCTCCCCGTTAAATAGCACCTTTGTTCAGGTGAATTCCTTTCTGGACACCTTGGTGCAGCAGAAATTTTGTTTGGTTCTAATATCTTCCTTTCTGTTCACCCCCCTAGAGATAACAATTTTATTCGGTTTTGAAAT
Organism: Fagus crenata; assembly: GCA_014362285.1. Taxonomy (NCBI): domain Eukaryota; kingdom Viridiplantae; phylum Streptophyta; class Magnoliopsida; order Fagales; family Fagaceae; genus Fagus; species Fagus crenata. The sequence goes on from BKZX01028020.1 coordinate 105,199, forward strand.
TCTTTCTTTTACTCACCCCCCTAGAGGTAGTAATTGTGTTAGGACAAAGAATTT
>BKZX01028023.1:0-11018 GCA_014362285.1 Fagus crenata
CAGTGGTTGAGCGTCTATCATATGGGTCACCTGCCCAATCGGAGTCAGTGAAGGCAGTGAGGGTGGGAGAACCAAATTGGAAACGAATGCCCAAATGCAAAGTACCCTAAAGGTATCTCAGAATACGCTTTGCAGTAGCGAGATGAGTGGCAGTGGGCTTGTGCATGTATTGGCAGACCTAATTAACAGCATAAGTAATATCTAGCCTGGTGAAAGTGGCATATTGAAGTGCACCCACAAGACTACGATATGATGTTGGATCAGACAGTAAGTCCGCAGAGGAAGCTTGTAATTTGTGAGAGATGGGAAATGGAGTAGAGGCAGCTTTGCAGCTTGTCATGTTGAACTTGGAAAGTAAATCAGTGATATACTTTCGTTGATGCACAAATAAGTAGTCACGGCCATAATCAATCTGAAGGCCAAGAAAGTATCGCAAGGGGCCCAAATCTTTCAACTCAAAACTAGAGGCAAGAGCAGTGATAAGAGAAGTAATAGCAGCAGGATTATTACCAGTCAGAATGATATCGTCAACATACAGTAAGAGGTATAAGAAGGTGGAGCCATTACGAAACACAAACAATGATGGATCAGCAATGGAAGCAGTAAAACCAATTGTTAAATGGTGAGAGGTGAAGCGTTCAATCCAGGCGCGGGGTGCTTGCTTTAAGCCGTAGAGGGACTTGTGTAATTTACACACATGATGCGGAGAGGCAGAGTTGACGAAGCCTAGTGGTTGAACCATGTAGACATCCTCTTTCAGATAGCCATGTAAAAAAGCATTGCTAATGTCGAGTTGGCGGAGAGACCAACGATTTTGTGCAGCTAAGGAGAGCACAATCCGAACTGTGGGTGGTTTGACAACCGGACTGAAAGTCTCATTGAAATCCAGACCAGCTTGCTGGTGAAAGCCCTTGGCTACAAGGCGGGCTTTGTAACGGGCAATGGACCCATCGGAGCATCGTTTGAGTTTGTAGACCCAGTGGCAACCAATAACATTGTGCCCAGAAGGAGGTGAAACCAAGGACCAGGTGTTTTGACGCTGTAACGCATCAAACTCAGCTTGCATTGCCGCTGCCCATTCAGGAATTTGAGAGGCAATAGCGAGGGAAGGAGGTTCAGTTTGAAGGTAGTTAGGCTTAGGCTTTGTAATGGTGGTATGGAGGATTTTTTTCTTGGAGATACCGGACTTGGAGCATGTGGTCATGGGATGGGTATTGGGGATTAATGGAGGCGGCTTAAAGGAAGAAGATGAGGTTTAAGGATCAGGTATGTGAGAGTCGGGTAAAGCTGAAGTGGATTCGGGTTGGGGAGGCACGGGTTGGGCTGGTTGAGGTAATGGGTTATGGACTAAAATTGAGGGAATGGGTAGTGGATATGTATTTGGGCAAAGAGGTGAAGGAGTCACGGGTTGGGCTGGTTGAGGTAATGGGTGTTGGGCCAAAGGTGAGATAATAGGTATTGGACATGGATTGGAAGGATGGGATAATATGGTAGATGGATAGGGGCCTAGTATTGAAGTGTGGGGTAATATGGTAGATGGATGTGGGCCTAATATGGAATTATGAGAACAAGCTTCAAAAAATAGTAAATTGCTCAACCATGGATTATGATGTGAAGAAGAGGAAGGTGTGGAAATGGATGAAATGTTAGAAAAGGGAAAAGTATTTTCATCAAAAATCACATGACGAGAAGTTTATAAACGATTTGATTTTGGATCAAGACAAAGGTAGCCCTTGGCATTAGTAGCATAGCCAAGAAAAATACATTGAGTGGAGTGAAGATTAAATTTGTGGGAATTATAAGGACGCAAGAGAGGATAACACGCACAACCAAAAACTTTGAAGGATTTGTAATCCAGAGAATGACTAAATAAAATTTCCCAAGGTGACACATAATTGCGTGTTATGGAAGGTAAGCGATTGATAAGATAAACCGCGGTAGAAAAAGCATAAGGCCAATATGTAAATGGTAATGAGGAATGGGAAATTAAACAAAGAGCCATATCAACAATATGTCGATGTTTACGTTCGGCGACTCCGTTTTGTTGTGACGTGTGTGGGCAAGTAAATTGATGAAGAATACCATGAGAAGAACAAAGAGATTGAAAAGCATTTTTGGAGTATTCTCCCCCACAATCAGTACGGAATATCTTAATGGTAGAACCAAGAAGATTTTCCATGGTATTCTTGAAATAAATAAAAGATGATAGCACTTGGGATTTATTTTTGAGAGGAAAGAACCATGTAAACCGACTATATGCATCAATGAAAGAAACATAATAGCGAAAACCATTAAGAGAAGTAATAGGGGCTGGACCCCATACATCACTGTACACAATTTGTAAAGGAAAAGATGCACTTGTATTAGAATGAGAAAAGGGCAATTGTGTCATTTTGCCTTGAGTACAATGCTTACAAAATTGGGAATCAACTGAAACAAAAGGAGAAACTGAATTATTAAGAAGATGCCGTAACACTTTATCTTGAGGATGACCAAACCGAGCATGCCAAAGGCTGGAGGTTGGACGAACAGATTGAAGGCAAGCAGCTTGAGCAGAAGGAGAAAAAGATGGACTGGAGGATCTAAGAGGAAGAGAGAAACCATGAAGGGGGTATAAACCATCTCTACTAAGGACTTTGTAGAGAGGTTTCCTCGAAAGACGATCCTGTATTTGGAAACGATCAGAATCAAAATAAAAGGAACACTGATTGTCACGACAAAACTTATTGACAGACAAGAGATTAGAAGCCATAGAGGGAACACGTAAAATATTGCAGAGTTTAAAGAGATAAGAGGAAGTGTAGAGTTGAGCATTACCAACGTGGGAGATAGGAAGCTGTTGCCCATTTCCAACCGAAACAAGCTGGGGGTCATTGTAAAGAGAGGAATCGGGGAGGTTGGCTAAATCTGGGGTAAAGTGGTCAGTGGCGCCGGTATTGGAGATCCAACAATCGGTGGAAGGTGAGTAAAAAGTAGCGGAGGCCATGGCGGCAAGTTTAGCTGGTGGGTGGCGGCCTTAGTAAGAGTAGTTCATCCAATTATAGCAATCAAGGGCATTATGGCCGGGTTTATGGCAGATCTGATAGGTTGGGCGATTTGGGTTATGAGTGGAAAAGTTAGGGTTTGATTGGGGAAAATTGGGTGAGGATTGGGGAAAATTTGGTGGGGATTGATTGTACCCTCCATTAGGTTGATGGTATCCTCCATTAGATTAGTTGTAGCCACCCCGTGAAACGCCGCCCCTGTTATTGCCTCGGCCTCGATTGTGGAAGTAACCACGGCCTCGATTGTGAAAGCTACCTCGAGACGCTGAATTGTTGACTATGTTAGCTGCCATAGCCATGATTGAGTTCTCCTTGGAGTTTGCTTGAGAACTCTTCAGAAGTTCTTCTTGAGTTATCATTAGAACATGGAGTTCTTCAAACGGTACAGACTCATTTTTGGTAAGCATTGCAAAAGAGAAAGATTCATGCTCAGAAGGTAAGCCTTTCAAAACAATATGAAGCAAGTCTTCATCATCTATAAGAGTGCCCACTGCTGCAAGTTTATCTCGTGCTTCTTTAATGCGTTGTAAATACTGAATTATCGTGTCTGTGTTCTTCTTAACATCATGCAATTACTTTTTCAGATTCATGATGTTTAAGCGAGAGACAGAAGTGTACCTTTTGAGAAAAACAGTCCACATTCCATGAGAAGACGACTGACCAATGACTAGAGAGTGTGCAGATGGAGATAAGGTTGCACTGATGAGAGACATTAGAGCTTTGTCTCTAGCTTGCCATTGAGAATAGACAGAACTGATCTGGGTTGTAATTGCTCCGAGTTCATCAACCAGAAATTTTTTAGGATAGGTATGGTAGCCTTCTACATATTCCAGCAATGAATATGCTTCAAGAATATGAGTAATCTGAAATTTCCAAGTTAGGAAATTGCTATGATCCAGTTTGACAATGACATAGGTTGAGATATTTGACAGAAGGAAGATTGGGGTTTGATTGTTTGAAGGTAATGGAGAATTAGAGCTGGAAGGAGATGTGGTAGAAGAGGTAGACATCTTTGACAGGTTAGAATCTTTGATGCTCTAATACCATGAAAGAATAGAGAAGAGAGAGAGATTCAAGATAGAGATAGGAAGAGATAGTGATTGAAAATGAATATATTCTATATGAATTAATCAGTGTACATAGTAGCAATATATATAGACAAATGAAGCTGAAACTGATTGAGAAATAACAGTTAATAACTGATACCATATTCTGTTATAAGTACCAGAATTGGTTACAAGATTGTCTAATAGCTGTATACTCTAATAATAAAGGCATGTCTAAGCACAAATAATGTAGATTATAGTATCCAGCAAAAAGAAGTATATTATAGAAAATATTTTTTTATGATTGGGTCCAGATTTGAAACAATGATATAAGTAGCTAAAATCTATATGCACACACTTATATTGAAACATTATCAAAATAAAAATAAAAATAAAATAAATAAATAAAAAAAGGCCATATTTGGATTATTATATGGCATTAATTATCACAATACTCTCATAGTAAACTAGCATGGGAGCATTTCAGCTATCATAAAAAAATTGAGAGCATTTCAGCTGCAATATATAAATATACAATCTTTGTGCGAAAAATGTGTGGTTTTATGGCACAAATATGAATGTCGAACTACACATATATAAACCTGGTAAAATTGGACTTGTGACAGTTAATCCGACAAAATTCGTAAAAATAAATAAATTTTGAATCGACCTGACAAGTTGGACTTGAGTAATATGAATAGCAAGCAGTTTTTGTTTTCCACCTATACCCAATTTTGAATCAACCTGACTAGTTTGTGATTAATTCTATTATAAAATTTAAAAGTTAATTTTTTATGGACACATTTTCAATATATTTCTGTATGTTAAACTTTTATCGAAAATACTAATGGCCTTGTTAAAACTTCATGTGCAATCAATATCGAATTTTTTGGTTCGTTGAGGTTTGTAGACAACAACATGCAGGTTCGGTGATGGCGCAAGCTCAAGAGACTCATTGATAAGCTCTGGTATGGAATAGGATTCTCTTCATTTGAAAACTTCTCTATTCGTTCATTTCATACTTCAGATTTTATCTCATGGATCTAACAATGTAAATATTGCTATGTCATTTAAAATTTTAAATAATGTGATAGTCTATACAATGTTAAATCTGTAATATTTAATCTGGACGATGAAATGGATTCTCTCCATTTTATTTCAAATTAAGAGGATTGTACTTCGACATGTAGATTGTTTGGTGAAGAAAGAGAAAAAAAAAAAAAAAAAAAAAAGGAAAATGAATAAAAATCGAGTGTTGGGTTACAAATTTCTAGAAGAATTCCTCTAGCTACTATTCATAAATTAATTTTTGCCTATTGCCTGTTGAGTCTGATGAAGGACCATTTTGAAAAAGTTTAGTTATATTTTAACAAAAAATTGGTTTTAGCAAGCCAAATCGCATATATGCAAAGTTTGATGCAATATAATACTTAGTTAAAGCTCATCTTTGTGTACAGTTTATTTTGTTCAGGCCAAATTATAAATTATACTTTTTTTTCTAATTTTATTTGGGTGGCGCTATTTCTACACTAAAACGTGTATATTATTACATCAAAAGTTGTTATTTTTGCACCGATAATGTGGATTTAACAATTCCCTTTTATTTTATAAATAAGAGCTAGGTGTACCATACTTTTTTTTGGGAACTTTTTCCTGATAAAACTATACTTTTTTCTAATTTGTTTTCTTAGTAAAATAAATATAAATAAGTAATATAATATATATATATATATATATATCAAAGCTCTCGTTCTCTATGTCTCATTTTTTATTTTACCTTTTCTTTTTTGGAAAATTAAAAATCTAAACTTGGATGACGTGGTGATATGCAGTACACATAATTCGGCAGTTGAACTGCCTCTTTGTTTTGGTCAAACTTCTTTCCCTTCGGTTTGTTTCAACGGCCGTCGTTTTCTGTAGGCATCATTACGGCGTGTCGTTATCACGTGCCAAACAGCCGGCGTGGACCAAGTCACCCAACACCCCTTCCACATAACCCGGAATTCTAATGAAATTTGTTAAAAAAAAAAACACTTTACTACCTAACTTTTGTTAAAAAATGAGTACCCTGCGATTTTTAAAAAATAAAGAATGGAGTGTCATTTCAAGGTAAGTGGCAAAATCACATTGTAAAAATTACAATATATTATTATTATTATTATTATTATAATAAATAAAGATACTACTTTTAAATTTATTGGAAATTTTGGTTTTCAGTTTTAATCATAGTAATATTCTAAATTTCTTGAAACTTTAATAATGGAGTTGTACTTGGAGCAAATTATGTTAGTAATTTTTATGTGGCACCCCAAATGGTTGAAAGCACGTTCTTGTATAACATGTAACACTTATATACGTTGATCAACATAGTGCAAGCATGACATCTAAAACCTAACTTTTATTGTTAAAACAAAAAATTATAGTAGATGATTAAAATAAAACAAATAGTTATACTTTTCTTGAATTTCTAGAGAGTTTTGGTTCATCTGTTTTTCTAAATTTCTTGAAACTCTACCCAAAAAGATTTCATTCCAAGCAAAATATGTTAATAATTTGAATGTAAAAGTGGTGTGCTACATGTTTTAGCATGTTGTACCATGTGCAACACTTGCATTGAGAAATTTAGCACAACCATCATAAAATTTATTGTCTAGTATTACGCCCATGTGATGCATGGCTTTTACAAGAATCATATGTAAACTAAAAAAAAAATATTTCAACAATATAATTAAAATTAAATAATAAAATTGATAGTAATAGTAAAAGTTTTTTTTTTTTTTTTTTCATTAACTAACATGACATATGCACATCATGTAAGACCAAGTTTGTATCAAAATCCAAAGATTATGATATATTATAAAATAATTTAATTAAAATAATGAAATTTATTTTAAGTTTCCTTAAATTTTTTATAATTAGTTTTAAGTGGAGTAGTATTTTAATATATTTTTTAAATATTGGTAACAGAGTTTCACTTAAAATAAACTATGTTAATAATTTTAATGTGCTTCTAATAAGCCAAATGACAAAATTAAGTCGCATAACTTGTAAAACTTACATTGAGTCACATAGTGCAAGCACAACATGCAAGATCTAAATTTTATTATTAAAAAATTATTGGGAATTATTAAAATAATATAAATTAAATAATCAAACTTCTTTTAAATTCTATAAGGTCTTAATAGTAAAATTTAATCGAAGTAGTATTTTTGAAACTTTTTTAAAACTTTGAAATGGACTTTCAGCACATAAAGCAACTATGTTAATTATTTTAATGTACTTCTAATTAATGGTGGTCACTTTGTGTAATTAGACTGTAGCCACTTGTTGTGATTAGAAATTAAATACGACTTTGAGGCGTTAACAACGCTTTTTTTAAGGTGATAATTATTCCAATTCGAAAGAGTTTATTGTAGGGTTAAGGAAACTCATCTCCAGGATTAGGAATAATAAAAAAAAAAAAAAACTCCAAAGATACAACAAAGTCACTAAATTACAAACATCAATATCTCTAGGCTCTTTGAAGTGTTTTCTAACGAAAAATGTGTATTTAACAATGAATTAAGCCATTTAATTTATAGACAATGAAAAGTCATAACTCTTCATTTAATTGGCATTATTCTGGAACAATATAACCTTTCAGAAAATAACTTTTATGAGCCAATGTATTGCATCTTATTTTAATAAATAAAATAACACTATCCGATTTGAATCACACGTGCACATGTCGCGTGTCCAAATGTTATGTGCACCAGAAATGCGCCACTAAAAGCCTTCAAATCCAACCTCACTTCTGTATCACTATATATAAAACAAATTTACAACATGGACACTTGATAAAATCACAACATTTAAGACCCAACTTTTACTATTGACAAGGAGGATAAATTATTCAATCCATCAGGTGACCAACATCATCTGTCCACCATCCATTAAAAAATTGACATATGTACTAATTTAATGCTTTTACTACACAGTCACACAACATAGATTTGGTTTTGCAGTATGCATGCCCTGATGAAATCTGAGATTTTGATTAAAATCTGCCGCCGATGAGTGTCATGGAAGCCATATCTTGTGGGGTATTTGGGTCTTTTAACTTTTTTATGTTGTGTGATTGTGTAGTTGAAGCATTAAATTAATACACGTGTCAATTTTTTAATGGATGGTGGATAGATGATGTGATTCATCTTGTGGATTGAATAATTTCTTGACGAAGAGATTTCTCCCACCATTAAGCCTACTAGTCCATTAGCATTAATATAAAGTTGTTGTTTTTTTTTATACTAACACAGTCATTCTTTCATTTTTATCTTTTATTCTTGAAATGGAAAAGCTCTACATTGATACGTTACATGCAAATTTTCAATAAGTAAGCCCTTATTAATATCCTTATTATTAAGTAACATGTATTTAATTAAAATAGTTATTATTTATGACGTTACAGTCTAATTGCTGGTCAAACCTCAATCTGACTATAAAATCAAGAACTACTCCATTTTGTTGTTCTTTATTACATAAAACCCAGAGCTATTTTTGCTTATATACAATGTTTTAAAATTTCATTTTCTTAGGTATAGCTGTAATTTTTTTTCAATTTTTTTTAAGCAAAATAAATCTATAAAATTAAACCATATTAAACCCGCACTCAAATTGTTTTGTTTTTTTTGGTTGTTGTTGTTGAAGAAATTGAATATTTTGCATCTACATATCTAGCTATCAATATGCTATTATTGACCTACTGACCCTAAGATTGTGTCGTGTACTATCAACTATGCTCACTCTTTTATATCTTCACATATTCAGGAAGAGAGTTGGTATGTTGAGTAGATTTTCTTTGGGGTCCTATTCATGAGAAGAAATATTGAGTATCCGAGCATAATTCAAATGTTTTATAACACGTGCGATCTAGAGATGTGAAGGCTTTATTAAATCTCAATAATTTATTATTATTATTATTTTTAATTAAGATAGAAACTTATATTACACACGCACACAATATTTGGGAGAGGATAGAGGAGATTCGAATCTCTACCAAATGGGTGGGAGAAACTTAATGCATTGCTGGACCAAATGACCAGTAAGCAATCTCATATATCTAATATATATGGAATTCACTAAAAATAAATAAAAATATATATGGGATTATATTATAATTCTCGTTGATGTTTAAGAATAAAAGAAAAAATGGTAAAAATAAAATAAAATAAATAATAAGTGAGAAAAAAGGGGACACTATCTTTTCGAGTGTAAAAAGCACAAAATTACTTCTTTGTGCAAATTTTGAACATTCCCGCCGAAAGAGAGAGTGACTAAAACAGCATTTTCACATTATTTGACTACCGTCACGATTGCGTCCCATTTTCTTTTCTTTAACAAATCTTATTCCGAACAAAAAAACAGATATAAATTCAGTGGCTTGAATATTGGCACGCACTTAAGAGGGGTCCTCATGAAGATCTCTTAATTAAAGTTTGGAAAACATGACAAATTTTCTCTACCGATTACTTTTCCAAAATAAGAGCACTATATATATCTATATCGTTGGCATTTCTACAGCTCTTTTTTTTTTTTTTTTTCGAGCTATGCTAAAAGACATTTCAATTGGGCGGCGCATGCAATCCCTAGAAAAAACTTTCAGACGAGGCCTATGGAGGGTCACGTGCTGGGTGCATGTTATAAATGAGGACATAAACACCATAATTAGCTATCAAAGATGGCGTGTGCACATCTTGTCTATGATTTGTGGGTAACATGTCTATCTGTTGTCTACGATACAAAATTGAGTTAAGATGATGATGCTGCTGTAAATAAGGATTTTTGGCGGCTAATTATAACCATATTAAATTTAACTGGTACTGTATATAATATATTCAACACGGTTCAAATGTATCCATATTTCCATAGGAAGCTAGGAACGTATAAATTATAATATTAGATATTACAATTCATGAGGTGAATCAACAGACTTCATCCTTATATATTTTTTCGTGATTTGATTATGCCACCTTAAATAAGGAAGGTGCTAGGGGGGACATATACGGCTCACCCTATTTTGATTTCAGTTTTGTAAGAACAGAGAAGGTTTTCTAACTTCGAGAGGGAGTTGAACCTTCAACACTTCATTTTTGGTTAAATTCAACTTAATAATTTTTAGCATGTGTTTGATATAAAATCAAACTTATTCAAAGTTTGTTACAAACCTTTAATTTAGAATTGTTAATCTAACTTCAAACTTCAAAAAGGTATGCTTGGTCCGAATTATACCTTAATGATAAAAGACTTCTTTCGTATGACACCAAATAAGGTATGAAGGATGAAGTAGAATTGTAGATCCAATAAAATAAATACATAAATATTTTGTATTAAAACTTATAAAGTACAAGTATAATAAGAACAACTTACAAACACTAATGAACATACTTGAAGAACACTTGAACACACTTGAAGAATACTTGAACACACTTTTGAACACACTTTAGATCACAATAGATCTTTTGCACATGAGTTGTGGAAGTTGAGTTGTAGAGAGAGTCTTTGAAGAATAAACCTTCTTATTAATAGTCAAAATGGTGGTTATTTCCATCAAATAACTACCCATCAATAACTACTTTGAGTGGTTTATATTTAAGAAAATAACTACTCCCAATAGTTTGGATATCATGACACATGTCATCCACATCATGGAAGTTATTGGTGGTTATATCCTACCATTATCTTCCTCCATGAAAGTTGTAAATAATGACACATGTAAATGGAAGTTACAAATAATTTTATTTCTATATAAATTACACATATAATATGGCTACCAATTTAATATATTATGATGGTTAATATTATATATATAATACTATATAATAAAATTATTTTTATGTATAAACACCATGCATGCAAACTTATTTATTCTTTATTTAATATCGCGTAAAAA
>BKZX01028024.1:0-19301 GCA_014362285.1 Fagus crenata
TGATGGAAAATTTGCACTTCAACTCAAGGTGGTCTGGAGGATGCTATTTGACTTCGAATTTAAGGGTTGTGGGTTTAGGGATGCCTCAACAAAGAGGACTTTGTCAAGGCAATCGAGTATCGTAAATTTGACTATGATAAAATGTGGCATATGAAAATAGGCTAATGGAGAGAGAGAGAGAGAGAGAGAGAGAGAGAGAGAGAGAGAGAGAGTTGGTCCAAAAAAAGGTGGGAGCCCAAAACGAACTCATTTTAGTAGTAAAACGATGATGATTTTTAGGGCATAAGGTGTCAACTCATTCACTTAAACGCCCTCCGTGATGGCTCACATGTGTCCAGATGGTATTATAGGCAGGGCCAAAGTCTGTCACAATTTTAGTTGCCTACTTATTATTAAATATTAAAAAACATCATAAAAGTCTCAAAAAAATTTTTATGCAAAATAAATGTTACATTATGTTTTTAGCTTGAATTACATTGAAAAAAACAATTAAAACAAAATGTACTCCCAGTTATAGTAATTATATGTCTAATAGTTTTTTAACTAAAAAATTCCTTAGTGTTAAAAAAAAAAAAAAAAAAAAAAAAAAAAAAAAAAAAAAAAAAAAAAAGAAAAAGAAAAAGTATACTAATATATATATATATATATTTTTTATATGTAGACTAATATTTTTATTTTTATTTTTTCCTTTTATGTAAAGTTGTATACTAATAATTATTATAACTTTTTTTTTTTTTCAATGTCTACTAATTCTTTTTTTTTTCTTCACTTATTGCCCCTATGGGGGGGGTTGCCCTAGCCCTTGGTGTTGTAGGGCTTACCCCAGGGCCAGGCATGATTATAGGAAACATGCATAGGAGATTTTTGTTACTAATTGAGAAAGTTTTAGGTTTGACTAGCAAGATTTAAACTTAAAGATTTCTTTGAAACTAAAACTACACCATAAGGGTTTAAAATGTAGTAAATTACATTGACACCCCCTTCTTTTGAGGAAATTAGACCCGCTACACTCTAGTTTAGGGAAATAACACTCCACTTCCAAATTTGCAAAATAATTAACACTTAGCCCCCTTTTTCCTAATTTTTAATGAAATATTCTCCACTTAAACTTAAAATAATTGGAATATAATTTTTCTTTTTAACTTTGGTTAGTTAGGTATTGGTTAAAAAAAAAAATTAATAAAAAATAAACAAAAAAAATAATAATAATGAAAAATGGGGCGTAGTGTTAATTATTTTGCAAATTTGGGAGCAGAGTGTCATTTCTCCAAACTAGGATGTAGCGAGTCTAGTTTCCCTAATATAAGGGGATGTCAGTGTAATTTATCCTTTTTTTTTATCATCATCATCATCGAGTGACATAGTGAAAAGAACAAAAGGTCTATTTGGGGATAATTAAATGTCCTATGATCAGTTTATAGTTTAGGCTGGACTGACGTGCATTCAATCGAAACTTATCAGTTATAATTGCCATGTTCTAGTTTTTTATGTATAATATGAAGCGCATCTTGCTCTTATTAGAGAAATTGGAGAACAATGTGATGATAGATCAGAACATTGAAGGCCAAAGAGAAGACCAAGAGCTCCCATTCTTCAACCTAGCTACTATAGTTATTGCCACTAACAACTTTTCAAGCAACAACAAGCTCGGTGAAGGTGGCTTTGGACCTGTATACAAGTTACTCTAACACTCTTTTATAAAAATCATAAGAAAAAAATATTCTCATCATATTCAATATCACAATAATCTATTTAAAAATGTGTAGGGTACACTAACAGATGGACAAGAAATTGCTGTGAAAAGACTTTCACGGAGTTCTAGACAAGGATCAAATGAGTTTAAAAATGAAGTTATGTTGATTGCCAAATTGCAGCATCGAAATCTTGTTAGGCTTTTGGGTTGTTGCATTGAAGGAGAGGAGAACATGCTAGTTTATGAATACATGCCCAATGGAAACTTGGACTCCTTCATTTTTGGTTTGAACTACTCAAAAACTAATAATTTTTGCCAAACTTATTATTATTTTATTGCTATTAAAAGAAATTTCAATCTCTTGTTTCATTGTTCAAGTTGGACTTAGTATTAACATAAATGATAAGTAACATAAATCAGAAACTTGCCAGATCAAATGAGAGCTAAAGCTTTAGGTTGGTCTATGTGCTTCAACATTATCTATGGGATTGCTCAGGGGCTTCTCTATCTTCATGAAGATTCTAGATTGAGGATTATACATAGAGATCTCAGAGCAAGTAATGTTTTACTTGATAGTAAGATGAGCCCCAAAATATCTGACTTCGGCATGGCTAGAATCTGCGGTGAAGATCAGACTGAAGGAAATACAAACAGAGTGGTTGAAACTTAGTAAGTATTCTTAACATGTTCAATTATCAATTTCTTTTCTTTTCTTTTCTTTTTTCTAATCATTCTTATGATGTTATGCAGTGGTTATATAGCACCCGAATACACCATTGATGGCCTATTTTCAGTCAAATCTGATGTATTTAGCTTTGGAATATTGTTGTTGGAGATATTAGGTGGAAAGAAAAATAGAGGGTCTTTCCATCCGGACCATAGTCTAAACCTTGTTGGACATGTGAGTTCTCAAAACAGTTAATTTACTTTCTATGTTATGTTACATATAATGATACAAATGATGATAGGAACTTTTGAAATGTTTTAGGCATGGAAATTATGGAAAGAAGGCAAGCCTTTAGAACTGATTGATACTTGCTTACAAGACTCTTGCATCCTATCGGAGGTTGTACGTTGCCTCCACATTAGTTTCTTATGTTTGCAACAACATCCTGAGGATCGGCTTAACATGTCATATGTGGTTATGATGTTGCACAGTGAGAATTCATTACCGGAACCCAAAGAGCCTGGTTTCATTGTAGGGAAAAAATCATATTTATTGGGCGAGAATCAATCATCCGCAACCAATGAAATAACTGTTTCAGTGTTAGAGGCTCGATAGCCAAACGTCATATCAATTGCATTATATTACATATCCTATAATTGATATTTTCATTTGGGCATTTTGTAAATTAGACACAGTTGTATTCCCTAGTTTATATTTTGCTTAACCTGGGGAAGTGAAAAATAAAACTGTTCTAGCCAGGATCTTTTTGCTTTTGACAAGCGCTATTCGAACATTTTTAGGATTTGTTGTTTTGGCAATGGGGCCTGCCACATTAACTAAGCTCCTGTCAGGGATACAAAAAATGTGAAAACAATATAATACCTCCTTAATTGTTTATCTATCCGAAAATGCTTTTTGAGTGTTGGGACATCAACAAGGCTGGTAAAACCATCGCTTTCCCAGTGTGCTGTGGCCTTCAGTTAGCATTATATATGAGGTGGTTTGATGCACAGAAATATCCTAGATTAAAGAATGTTTATTGTCTGGACAAATTTTTCTTTGTGCTCGCAGGCCATTGGTTTGAAATTTTATGTCCCCGAGGATTACTTTGCTGCCTGAGGAGAATTTAGTGGTCATTGGCTTCTGAAGGCTTGACATCAGTCACATTGGCAGTTAATATTATACTAACTAGCGAGTGATCTTTTTTGTTATAAATCATCCTAATCACTAAATAGTCACGTTTGCGATGGGATCTCACTGGAAAGTTTTGTATAAAGCTCTAGTAGAATAGCATTTTCCCTTGATTGATTCCCCCCTCTCTCTCTCTCTCTTGGAAATGTAGACTGGCATACTTTGTACCCGAAACTGTTGATCAGTTCGTGGTTGTTTTAGAGAATCTGGGCCTAACTGGAGAACTTTTTATTGGAATGAATTTATTTCTCTCCCTTGAACAATTTAGAATAACTGGCCCACTGTGGACATGCAATTTTTCGTTTTTAGTCAAACTGCATATAATGACTCAAAAAAAGAAGAAAAAGAAAAAAAAGAAAGAAAAAAAAAAAGAAGTCAAATAAGTCTTGCCTTCCAGCATGCCTAATGCCTCAATAAGAATGTTTCTTATTTTCAACAATTAGATTGATTATTGATCGGGGCTAAAATTTGTGGCAATAACACAATCCCAAAAAAAGAAAACCCAATTCACCAAGGCCCGAATTTGTAAGTGGTCATTACAACAATTAGCATGAATCCGAGAAATGGACAAATTCCAATTCCCGCAATGGTTCACACGACAATTTCTTGTTTTCTCTCAGTTACATTGTAAGATTGTAAAGGCTTCCCACAAATCTCTAGTCCTCCTTTTTACACCTGTGCTATCAGGACGGTACAGAGAGTACAGAGCCAACGAAAGGGAAACACAAAGACAAATCCCTGCCAAGATAAACCCCGCGAGCATTTCCACTGCTTTGGGGTAAACAAGTTAACCAGCACATAGTTTTAACTGCAATACCCTATCAATTTTGTTGCAAAAGAAAAGTAACCCAGAATAGGCAATATTATAAAATGCCATTCAAAGGTGAAGGTGACACAAAACAATCGTTATAAAACCTTTTCTTCTGGCAATTGTCTCTACATTGAAAAAATCCTTCAGTTGCCATACATCAAAGTTACTTATGTATGCTCTCAATGCTGCTATTTCGGTTTGGTGATGAGGCAAAATGATGGTAGTTGCTAAACCATTTGATGACTAACCAATATGATCTACAAAAAGCTAATACTTCATTCTTTCCAACTAAAATCACCATCCACAATTCCATGCCTCACCAAAACAACCTCCTTCACAAGATTTCTGTAGGTGAACGGTCTTACTGCTGCTCGCAAAAACAGCTCCGGAGGAATTTTACTCTTCTTAACCCTTCTTCTCCATGGACCAATCCCAGCATACTTCCATTCCTCTGGACTCACTTTTGCCCGTTTGCCCCTCAATGCAGTTTCATCTCCATCCTCTGCAACATTTTTTACTTTCCCCTTTTTCTGTTCTTCCATTGCCTTCAACTGCTGCTTATAGAACTTAGTAGTCACTTCGACACTCCGTTTTGCTAACTTCTCCATTGCATCGGCACTGCTCACTGCCTTTTGAAACTCCTCCTCCCAAAACTTCTTCTCCTCTTCTTCTTCTTCTTCTTCTTCTTCTTCTTCTTCTTCTTCATCATCTCCAACTTCTTCTGCATCCATAACTATATCATCGTTGTCCTCATCATCATCATCATCATCATCACCTTCATCCTCTTCGTCGTTATCGTCATCCTCAATCCAATCCACAATCTCAGTCTCACCCGCATTACCACTGTAGTCATCCTCATCATCATCCGGGGCATCACACCCCAACTCCATCTCCTCCAACTTCGCCTTCCACTCCTTGGTATACGGATGCAACAACTGCTGCACAGGATGATTATTCAACAGAAACTCCAAACAGTCAGACTTCCTCTCATCACTCAACTTCTCATACTTGTTCACCACATCATCCACAAACCCTTTCGGATTGGCCCTCAAGATCTTACACAAACCCCCGAAATAAGTACACATATCCACACTCCCATCCTCATTCCTCACCTCAAACAAAAACCCCCTCTCCGTTTTCGGATCCAACAACGGCATCAATGCCTTAAAAAAATCCTCCTGAGGCTCGAATCGACACTGAAAAACAGGCCTCTTCACGTATATGATATCCGGCCTCATCCACGCCGCGCATTGCGTGATAAGCGCCCTCGCCTTATTCCCAAGCCTACCCATCATATTCCACTTATCCAACCTTCCTTTTCCAGGTGCTTCAACCACAACCTCACAAACCAAAGTCCATTGCTGCCAAGGCAATTCATTAACCCTCCACCTGGGATGTCTGACAAAAACCCAAAAATGCTTATACCCTTTACCATCATTAACCTTCTCCATTTCCTTCAATCTCTTGCCGAAATCCGTCGCCATTTCGAACTGCTCAATCTTCTCCCACTCCTCCTGATCCTTCACTTGGCTAATTATCGTCACTTGCTCGTCCGAGAAGCGGCCGCGAATGGGGTCGCCAACGACGACGCCACGCCAGGAGTAAGGGCCGAATTCGCCATACTTATACCAATCAAATGGGTGGCGGAGATTGGGGTCGTCTTTCTCCATGAACCGGACCATGCGGTCATAGCCGAGACCAATCTGCTGAAGCTCGTCTTCAGTGAAATTGTCGGCGTGGTTCTTGTTTTTGGGGTTCTTGTGACGGTAGAAGCGTGACTCAGCCATCTTCTTGCTCTTTCGACGCGCGCCTTCCTTAACGGCCCTTCGGAACTCTGCATTTCCCTCTATGCGCCCACCGCTCCCCTGCTTCTTGTTGGGGTTGTTTTTCTTGCTCCGTCCAGCCAAGCAGCGGATTTGGCCACGGGAGAATTGGGGGATTGGTGGGATAAAGGTTCTGGGTTTGAGGTGGAGTGGGTTTGGGAAAGGTTTGAGAGAGAGGCATTGGATTTGGAATTGGGAAAAGCGAGGAAGAGAGGGGTTAAGAAGGGTTTTAGAGAGTGAGAGTGAGAGGTTTTGAGGAGTCTTCTGCATTTTTTTGTTTTTGAGTTTAGGACCGAATACTAGTCCAATTGATAAAGCAAATCGGATAAGAGAGTGGTCACATACTCATATGGCAAACGGGTCTCTTTTTAAGAAGACAGAAAAATAGATAAATTAGGAATTTTAATATATTAGTTTTGTCTTCTTTTCATTATAAATTATAAAATAAATAAATAGAAATATTAAAAAATAAAAGTTAAATAATACATAAATTCTTAATAGTTTAAGTTTACTAGTTTAATAATTAAAAAAAAAGAAAAAGAAAAAAAAAAAGTGGATGTTAAAGACCAAATATCAACCTTAGATGCTCTTTTTGTATGTATGTGGCAGTATTAGTAGAGAGAGATTGACGCATATACTATTTCTTTTAACTATTAAGAAGATTGAAGGCTTCAAAAGAGAAGATGAATTGTGGAGAAAAGAAGAAAAGGTGAGGCCCTTCATTGGACTTCGGTTGTCCAAGAAAAAGAGATTGAGAAATGATGAGAAGAGTTTGTCAGTGGGAGAAAAAACACATGAGATTTGAAAAGATTTTTTCCACAAAAATATGGGTTAACCCGAAAGTCAATAACGGATCGTCTTATATTTTGGGGTTCCTGAGAATCAAATTCACACCCTCATAGAAAAGTGAGACTTTTTGGAGAAAGGAATTACCACTGAACCGAATGAGTTGATCCGTTTTTTTTTTTTTTTTTTTTTTTTCACGGATCCCAAAAACCCTATCCATCCTTGTATTTATCTCTAAGTTCTTGCGGGTTAACGAATATGTATCCAATTTTTTCCTAGCTTTACCTGGACTTGCCCAAGAAAAAAAAAAAAGTCCTTTTAAAATACCATGAGTATAGTCACACAAAATCTTACATCCATAAAGGCAATGACATGTTGTAATTGTTACATAATAAAAATGGGCCAAACTTGCTAAAAAATGTTTTATTTTATGTTTTTGGGCCAAACATGACTCTTATGATGTTTATTTGAAAAATGGATTGATTTAAAATTGTCTTTTTCAAAAATGATTTTTGGCCAAAAGTCGTCTTTGGTAAAGACAACTTTCACGTCTCATTTCAAAAAAATTATCACGTGTTTTTTGAATTTAAGAAAAATTTGGTCAAAAGTCAGTCTTTTGTAAAGACAACTTTCACATCTGATTTAAAAAAAAATTATTTGAAAGTCGTCTTTACAAAAGAAAACTTTCACGGGTTTTTTAAATTTAAGAAAAATTTGGTCAAAAGTAGTCTTTTGTAAAGAAAACTTTCAAGTCTGATTTCAAAAAAATTTATCAAAAATCATTTTTTGTAAAGACGATTTTCATATGTTTTTTAAATTTAAGAAAAATTTGAACAAAGATGATTTTGAATCAGAAGTTGTCTTTGTGAAAGAAGATTTTCATGGGAAAAATCGTCTTTAAGAAAGACGATTTTGAATCAGTCCAGTTTTCAAATAAACTTCAGAAAAGTTATGTTTAGCCCAAAAAAAAAAAGAAAAAAAAAGAAGAAGCATTTTTTTAGCAAGTTTGGCCAATAAAAATGGTGTTATATGTGAAAGTTATATAGTTTCAATCATATTTACCAATTACCATCTTAGTAAGTTGGGCTTTTCTTTTCTTTCCTTTTATATATATATATATATATATATATTGTTTTATAAAGAGAGAAACAATTCTATCTCTCGTAAAAATGTTTTGAAAAATAAAAATAACTTTTAAACAATTTAATATACCATAGTTTTTCTCTTTAACAGGTCAAGATATTACCACTCTACTAACACTTTTACTTTAACCTTAAGATAATTGAATATAGTCCTTTTTAATTTAGCATTAAGTTTATAATTTTGATATTTATTTATTATAATTCTAGGTTAAACTATTGATTTTGTTTCTAAATTTTGCATGAAATTTATTTTTTATCCCTGAATTTTAAAAAGTTCGTTTTTTGTCTATGAACTTTGAAAAGGTTCATTTTTTTTACACATGAATTTCGTCCATAAATTTTTTTGTTTTGTTTTGTTTTGTTTTTTTTTTTAAGGACGAAATTCATGTAGTTTAAGGATAAAATACCAACTTCACAAAATTTAGGAATAAAATCAATACTTTTGTTTAATTTCTATTAGTCGAAAAATAAATAAAAAATATAGAAAAAAATGAATTGATAAAATCAAAATGATCCTAATAGAGTCTACTAGGATTGTACTTGACTTAATAAGCAAGCACAAGCACAAGCACAAGCACGCATGGAAACGGTCCTCTCTAAATTTCTTCTCCTGCTCTTCCTTCTTCTCACCAAGATCACTCCAATCCAAAGTCCAATCAATGTCTGGAATTTAGAAACAGCTTGATACATACATAAAGAAAAACAAAAAGTAAAAATGTCGAGGCGGAACCAGACTACAGAGCTGGGTTGCATTGCGTGCGAGGAGCTGAGCGATGTGGGAGCCGGGAAGGAGGGTTGGCTCGTGGATGATCCAAACCTTCATTGCGCCCTCGACACTCACGCCATCGCACTCGCTCACAAGTCCCTCATCATCGTCCTCGGCTGGTCCGACTCCGATGGCCCTCGCCTCAAGATCCGACCCACTTTGTCCCCGATCGAGTCCGAACACATTACAGCAATCGAGTGGCTCGTCTTCGACGATGTTCGCGTTGTTGTGGCCGGAACCTCTTCCGGGAATTTGCTCATGTATTCTCTACGTGGTGATTTGATTCACAAACAGGTACTCAAAAAATTTACCAAATCTTTAATTTTGAATCTAGGTTAAATGTGATTATATTGTTGATGAAACTAGTAATGAATTTGGATAATTATAGATGATACATCCTGGACGAATTCTTAAGTTGAGGCTTCGTGGAACAAAGAGAGATTTGATCCAAGACACTTCCTCAGAGGAAGTCTGTGTTGTCATGCCGGGAATAGTTGCTCGTTTCGATGGTTCTGATATTCAGGTAGATTATACCATTTTTTTGTCATGCTATTAGTATTTTGTTAGTGATTTCCTCTTTGAACGTAAATGATGATATACTTTAGACTAAAATGCAATGTAAGTTTGTGGGTCAATCTTGATTTTGGTGCTTATTATGGAGAAGTGCGTCGTTTTGAGCTCAAGTGGACGGAAGGGTCACATTTAAAACACTCCTAAACGTAAGGAATGAAAGTCGAACTTTTTAAACTTCAGAGACCAAAATAACAATTGACGCAATTTTAGAGGATGTACACTGCATTTTAGTCTATATACTTCATCATTAGTCATGCGATTGTTATAGTTAATATGATGCAAATGAGTAAGTTCTTGTCTTTGATGGGTTTGTAAAGGAAATTAGCAAGGTAGTATTTAATGATTAGTGTTGAGAATAAGTTTATGGTTGCACCCTATATATTCTTGTTCTAATTTTAGTGTTATTGGCTTCTAGCCTCTAAGGATCATTGATTTGTGGCTTAATAATATGCTTTGCTTGCTGGATTTCGTAGCGTATGCTGCACCAATGGTTTCAAGAAACGCAAACTCAGTTTTGGGATCAGAAACCGAAAAGGCGAGATTCAGAGGGCCCAGAAACTACTTATGGAAGATTACCTTTCCAGTTATGGAATGTTAGCAAGTATGGTACTTGTGCTGATGCTGCAATCACTGGCATAATGCCTCCACCTCTGATGGAACTCCAGGTATAAACTATTCCCTTGATTTTATTACTGTAAAGTTGGTTTCTTTAGAAGTTGTGTTCATGGTGTAAGGTTCTGTTTATCAAGCCAGTGGTAATATTCTTATGTATGTTGGCTTGTAAAACATATTACTTTACCGTCTGTCAATTTTTTGTTGTCTTGTTTTTGTTCTAGGTTTCTTCATAGTAGTACCTTTGGTGCTTTAAGTGGTCATTCATTTTCTAATTTTTTTGGATATTCTTGATTTGATTCCTCCTTGATACACACATCGTGTACCTAGGGGTTTTTTTCCTAACAAAAAAAGATAAAACATTCTCCGAGGTATGACACCAACGAATCCCTAGGTATGATGCCTAGAAGTTTATTCTATTTCATTTTCGTACTTAAAGTTCCAGCAACTTGAAACCTAGTAAACACACATTGATTTCGTCACCTTTAAACCCTAAAATTCAAAACTTTAAAACCCTAAACCACCCTCCATCAAATAGCCTCAAATAACCCACAAGCGGCCAAGTACTGTTCACGATCTACTATCCATAGTCCTGGAACAGCAACCCCAACCTTAGGTTTTCTCCTTTGTTTCAACCCCAAATCCTATTATTTCTTTTTACCATTAGAAGCCCTGTATGTCTTACTATTTTCCAGCCTTATTCTCCCTCCAAACCCTAACCCTAATGCCTCAAAATCCAAGCTGTCCAGAACTGCCTGACCTGATTTGACTTCTTTTCGGTTTGTCCTATGTCATTTGTCTCATGAAATGATGGAAACTTTCTGAAGTTATTCTGGTTTTTGAATTCAGCTGCTTTTATTGTTGGGCAGTCAAGTCAACGTTATTACTGT
Source organism: Fagus crenata (assembly GCA_014362285.1). Classification (NCBI taxonomy): domain Eukaryota; kingdom Viridiplantae; phylum Streptophyta; class Magnoliopsida; order Fagales; family Fagaceae; genus Fagus; species Fagus crenata. Next base: position 10,955 of record BKZX01028024.1, read on the forward strand.
GCAGTCGCTGTTGGAGAGGATGCTGTGGTTTCGGCTTTCAGGTACTGATCGGATTTCTGCTTTTGTCTTGATGAATTGATTCTTCTCTCTTTGCTGCCAAAGTGCTATCTTTGTTATTTGTGCTTTACTCTTTTCCATTGGTATTTTGTTGACAAAGTTGTATTTCAACCTGTAAAGGCTTTCGGAAGACAAAAGCAGGTCATTGGTGGGAGCTATTTTATCAAAAGTCGTCCCTGTAACATTTTCGACAATAGCTTCTTTTTCTAGAATGATTTGGCGGAGTGAACAAACGTCACCAAGAAAATCAGATATGAAGCCTCAACCATTTGCTCGAGGTAGAACACTTAATGATTATGTTTTTGAATTTTATTATATTGTGTATATTTATAGGCCTATGTATATATTTAGATGTGCTGCCAATGACCTCTGGCTCAAACTTACACTTCCTCCCTCATTAAGAATGGGGGAAGGTAAGGTCGTAAGTATTCATCCATCTTATACAACTCTCTGGTGAGAAGAAAAAACTAAGGCTAAAAGGACCCTCCTGCCCAACCCTAGACACTCCAAAATCCTTTTTCAAATAAAAAATCTGCTCCCATCAAGACCCTCCAAGTGTCTGTAACTTTCCACTATGTGTGTGTGCACGCACGCACGTACGTGCTTGCCACCCGTGCACACATGCCCTTATACATGAACATAAATGACATAGGTGTTAAGAATGGGGACGAATGGAAAAAACAGTGTGCAACAAAGTTAATAATGAAAAGTTCTGGTAAGTTGAATTTGTTGAAAAAAATTCAAGTAAAACACCAATGATCTTTAGTTCAAATGGCACCTTCTCCCGTATAAGTAAGTTGAAGGGTGAACTCATGGGTTTAAAATCCACCCACTAGGTGCGTGTGTAATTTACCAATAAAATAAAAAAGTGCAAAACATTGGCCTCATCTTTCTTGAAAGAGTTTTTAAGAATGGGAAAGAAGGGCAAAATAGAATATAAATTTAGTAATGGAAAGTTTTGGTAAGCTGGAGTATGAGAAAAAAATTGAGCAAAACATTGGCATTGTGTTTTGAGAGAGAGAGAGAGAGATGCAAAACAGAGAAAAATGGTAAAGTGTGGTAGATATTGAAAGTTACAAAACTTAACGTCCAAGTTTGTAGAAATATCTACCACGCTGCTAGTTTAGTGGTCCTACTCATAGTGGTCTTTTATTTATTTATTTATAATCTTCTTCATTACTTCCTTGAGATATAGAGAAGCCCGTAAAATTTTCATATGTTATTTATCAACCTAGAAAAAACGCGTGATATAGTACTTGGAGAGGTTATATGATGGGTTTTAGAAAAGAAAAGAGTTCCAATTGCACTGTAACTAGTGCGAGAATATTTCCTTCTCCAGGTTCCTTGTAATTTCCTCCTGCTAGGTGCATATTTTATGCACTTAGTAGGTGTTTTGTTTCTTTAATAAAAGTTCTCATTACTTATCAAAAAAAAAAAAAAAAAAACTAGTGCGAGAATAAGTGGAGGCATCATAAGTGGGTGTCCTATTACAATAGGTTTGCATCAAAGATTGGCTTTAAGTCTATCTCTTTACACTGGTTTTATTGAACTTACTAAACAGATTCAAGATAAAATCCCTTGATGTATGTTTTTTACTAGCAATATAGTTTTAGTGAAAGAAACTAGAAGTGAAGTCAATGCGAAGTTAGAAATTTGGAGGAATGCTATAGAATCTAAAAGTTTAGGTTAAGTAGGTCTAAAACAGAATACATAGAGTGTAAGTTTTGTAAAAAGAAAAATAAAGATGGAGTTGTGAAAATGGATGATGCTTTTGATATCATCACAAATTCATAAGGATGGAGATATTGAAAAGTATGTGAATCATAGGCTTAGAGTAGGATGGATGAAATAGAAAAGTGTATCAGAAGTATTCTTTACTTGTAGAATAAATACCTATTAAGTTAAAAGGAAACTTTATAAGACTGTTATAAGATTAGTCATGCTATTTGGTATTGAATATTGAGCTATTAAGAAGTCACATGTTCTAAAATGAGTATAGTTGAAATGAGAAGAATGTTAAGATGATTAGTTGAATAATGTTAAGATGATAAGTGGAATACATGGAAAGATAAAAATATGAAATGAAGAAATTTGTTTAAAGATAGGGGGTGGTTCCTACTGAGGAAAATATGAGGGAGAGTTGTTTGAAATGGTTTGGTCATGTACAAGGAAAGCGATTAATGTAGCAATGAGGAAAAGTGATTTCCTTTAAATCAAGGGAACAAAAAGAGGTAGAGGAAGACCTAAAATAACACAAGTAGTAAAAAAAGACATGTTAGTTAAGTAGGTGACAAAGAGTATAATTTTGGATGAGATAGGATGGTGAAGAATACATGTGGTTGACCCCAATTAGTTTGTTGAGTATCCATAGTTGACCTCAAAAGTTTTGGACCTAAGGTTTTGTTGTTGTGGTTCTAGCTTTCCCTTCTTATCTTTATAGTCCACATGTCCAGCTTTCACTTCCATTTGTACTTACCGCCATTTTTCTGTTCTTCCAATTTTGGAATACATTTTTAAAAGAAATGACAGAATTTTTTTTTTCAAGTGAAGATGCTCTTAGTAACTGGTCAACATGAACATTGCATAGCACATCTGCACATGCCATTTAATCATGTCTTTGGTGCTATGACAGTCTATCACCAGTTTATGTGAATGTGATTGTCATTAACAGTATTTTCTTCAAAGGTTCCTATATCCAACTTTCATCTGCCTACAAATTCCTCTTGACTGACTGACTGACTGGCAACATGATTTGTTACAGCTTCTCCTTTGACGTGTTTGAAGGATAAACCAAGGAAGGGTGAGAAGCTGACCCTATCACCTAGTGGTACATTAGCTGCAATAACAGATTCACTTGGTCGTATCTTGCTCTTAGACACTCAGGCACTTGTGGTGGTGCGGTTATGGAAGGTTTTTCCTCGGCATCCATAAACTGGAATTTTATTCTGATACAAGTCTTTTCCCCCTAACAGTGGATTTAAATAATATGCAGGGATATCGTGATGCTAGCTGCCTTTTTATGGAGATGCTAGTTAATAGAGATACTGCTGCAGCATCAAGTTCCAGTTATTATGAACCAGTGAAGAGTGATTACTGTCTGTGTTTGGCTATTCATGCACCTCGAAAAGGAATTGTTGAGGTATGCTTTTGTTATATTTGAGCAACTCATTGATGCCTATTCATGAAAGTGCATATTGTGTTTGGTAATTGGTATATTTCTCAGAAGCTAAAGCATAGGAGGTCTAAGCATAATTGAAATTGGTCTAAACCAATAGAGTGACTTGTTATGTTATATATATCTTAGTTTCTTCACTGCAAGAATTTATTGGTGGGAAGTTCAGAAAAGTAAGTATGTATTTGAGGAAGAACTGAAAATAAAATTCTGTAAGATCAAGCAGATTCACATAGTTTACAAATGGGCCTGTTTTTCATTTGTTATTGTTAAACCATGGTTGTGGTTCTTATAGTATCGGGGTTTATGATTGCTGTAGAAAATCTCATCTTGGTGACTACATGATTGAGGATCTTTAGAAATTCAGCACTAAATTAGACACACCTCCACTCCTAGTGGAGGAATTTACCAATTGAGAGAGGACAGTTTAAAGGGTTCTTGAATAGGGTTTGATGTTTTAGGGTTTAGGTAATAAAAAGATTGGGTCTTGAATTTAGCACGAAATTAGATTTGTTGATGAGATCTTGAAGGGTTCTTGAATAGAGTTTGATATTTTAGGGTTTAGGTAGGTTTTGATAATAAAAAGATTGGATTTTAAATGTGTTTGATGGTTGTTTGGTGTTAAAACAGTGAATAGAATGAGAATTAAAGAAAGATAAACACTTAGCAATCACACTTAGGTCTTATTAAATTTGACACTCTCGTGCTCATACTTTATGCACATAGAATTGTCTTTTTTCTAATAAAATTTACCCTTTACCTATCAAAAAAAAAAAAAAAAAAAACCTAGGTTTTTTTAAATTCAGTCTCACTATAAATGTTATTGACTACAATAAAGCCTTTATACAGGCTATTACTAAATTCTTTCCTAGGAGGACTGGGACTCCTAAGAGCTTCTATACAAAATAGGGAAAGGACTCGAAACACAAAATAAGACTGATGGACCTTTGGTAGAGCTAAGGATAGCCCACTCAAGAAAATCTGGAATTTACTTTATTCAACTAAAAACTTAATTAAAACTAATCCAACAGTAAATAAATAAAAATAAACAATAAAATAAGGCTCAATTCAACTTAGACTAACTAAGCAAGGTCCCAAGAGAGCTCTCCATCATCGGAATGAATGCTTGAGCATTTTAGTTACAACTTTCCCTCACCTCTTGTACGTCTTCAAAGGAGGCAGCTAGTTTGTTCCCCATCACTTTAAGAACATGATGATTGGAAAATTTGCAACCTTTAAATCTGATTATGAATGGCATATAATTCTCGTATTTTGTTGGCTGTAAGGTCATTTCTTTTCAAATCTGGTGGATGCTTCCTCTGTGCATAATGTTTCCCTTTCTAATGAAACTTTTTATTATTTGTGAAAAATAAAATATTGTTCAACTTTCTTGAATTTTTTCGATATTACTAATTTACTTCTGCATTCAGTCATCTACTTTAAAATCTATTTTTGAGAACACACCATGCTACCTGCAGTGAGTACTCCTTTGAAAATTATTGTTATTTTACATACTTTGGTCAATTTATTACTCTTATCTAGGTTCTTATCTGAATTTTCAAAATATTATGAACTTAAAACAAGATGCTATTACTGGGCCCAGCCAACCTAAGCATTTCACCACTAATAGTCTTTCACTAAATCACTGGAATGACTTCTGAGTATATTTGATCGTTTGAACAACTTCCTGCAGATCTGGCAGATGAGAACTGGACCACGTCTTCGAATTATTCAATGTGCCAAAGGTGCTAAAATACTGCAACCCACCTATAGATTTGGATCATCTATGACCTCTCCTTACGTCCCTTTGGAGGTTTTCTTGTTGAATGGGGATTCTGGTCAAATATCAGTTCTAAATCGAACCCTTAATTGAGTTGTAAAATGTAAACCACTCTTTATGCTGACATTTACTGTACCAAAATGTTAATTTTTCTGATTGATATTTATTTCTGTCTATGCCTCGAATTTTTTTTTTTTTTAAGTTATTCACTTATTTGTTGTAACTATATTTATGTAAGAAATAATAATTCACTTCCTATAGTTAATCAAGAATAACTGTATGCTATCATCCTATGTGCAAAGAATGGATAACCAAGAATAACTGCATATGTGCAAAAAATAGAGATGTGGCCCTGTGGGCCATTACTAATGTGATGGATGGATGGTAGGGACTAGGGAATCAATAGTCAAGACCGAAAGAAATGGGGAAACTCCTTGTTTAATTATTATTTTATTTTATTTTATGGAAAGATAGATAGATAATAATTTCATTAATTTAAGGATATAGTTTGGTTACAAGCCAGTTTGTAGTCAGCTTGTTACAACCCATTATATGATTTGTTTAAATAATATATATGGATGGTCTTATGAGGTGACATTTAGTGGGTTGTAGCAAGTTGGCTGCATGAGTTGTAACAAGTTGACTACAAATTGGTTTGGAGCCAAATTCTGTCCTTAATTTAATACAGAAGCTACATACATGAGCATACAGAAAAGTCGGCACCTCCTTAACTCAAATTTTTCGATGAGAATAGTTAGACTGTTTTGTTAAGAGCCACATCATTAGGGGTGGCTCAAGGCCTAGGCAACTTAGGGCTTGGCCTAAGACCCTAATAAAAAAAAAAGGCCCTAATAAAAAAAAAAAAAAAAAAAAAAGCTTCTAATAAAAATATGAATGAATAATTAATTTTGTAGAAAAATAAAGTTTCTATTTTTTCTTCCTTATTCTAAAAAATGCCCTTAAAACTATGAGCTAATAGAAATTTATTCCAATTACTTTATTAGATTCATCATCTTTTCATTAAATTATGTCATGATTTTTTTAATTTCTTCTTCTTTTTCCTTTCTTTCAAAAAATTAATTGTCATTACCTCTTAATTACAACCTTAATTACCATTTGTTATCAACCCTCTTTCTAATGACATGTTATATAATTGAAATTGATTCCCTAAATAGTATAACACATAATAAGTAATATAAATGTCTTATAAAATAATTACTCACAAAATATTTTAAAATGTACTTTGAATTGTATATGACTTCGTAATCGTGTTACTAATTTTGAAAAAGGTCATGTCTTCACTATTTTAAACCCAAAATTCGTGTTTGAAAAAACACAAATCGCATGCTCTTCAATCATGAAATATGGTACATTTATGTCATACTTTATTTGCATTTTGTAAGAAATCTTTTAACCTTTATATACCAAAAGATGAATGATTTTTAATCAATTAATTCATTATCCATATAAAATCTAATTCTTATAATCTGATAATTTAGGATATTAGAGTAAATTAAACACAAGGTTAAGCACTAAGTTATTGCCTTAGGCAAACACGGGAATAAAATGGAACAAGCTTTTGAAGTTACCTGTACATGAAAGACTTAAAATGATGTTATGGAGAATTGGCTCAGACATTCTCTCTACAAACAAGAATTTTGTTCAAAGAGTTGGTCATGGAGATCCAATGTGCTCTCTCTGTTTGGTTGAGGAAGTCTATCCCCCACTTATTTTTTTAGTGCCCTGCCTCTAGAGCTGTTTGGTTTGGTCAAGGAATGGGACTACATTCTGAATGTCTTCCCATTCACTCTTGTGCTAACATTGCCAATATTTTCGCTATTGTTAAGGGCCTTGAACTCAGAATCTCGAATCACTCCTCTCAATTGCTCTTTCTAACAAACACCCAATTGCTTCATGTGCTAAATGGCTTCCTCCTCCTGGACAAGTAGTCAAGTTAAATACTGATGCAGCAGTACGCACAAGCTTCTTATCCATTGCAGTTGTTGCTCTTGATGCCAATGGCTTCATTCATTCTGCATGGACTAAACACATTGAAGTGGTTGACCTTGAAGTAGCAGAAGCTTTTGCAATTCTTTGGGTCATCCAATTGGCTAAGCTTGAAGATTTCCAGAACGTAATTGTTGAGAATGACTCCAAAGTTCCCGTTGACTGTATGAATGGCATCCAAGCTGAGGAAAATTGGAAGATTTCTACTATCATTTCTGATGTCAATTTTCTTTCCTTAGATTTTTTTTCTTGCTGTTTTTCATGGGTTAAGAGAGAAGCTAACATGGTTGCCCATGCTTTGGCTAAATTTGCTGTCTCTCTCAAAGGGATGTGTTGTTTGTTTCCTAAAATTTTCTTAAATGAAGAATTCTGATTATCAAAAAACAAAAAAGTTATCGCCTTAGGCCTCATATTGTGTTGAGTTGGCCTTGCACATCGTTTGACTCACGGCATACATGAGAAAAATTCACCATCAAAGAATTATCAAAGAATCCCTATAATGCATGGCAGCAATGACAGCATCTTGAATGATGACACTCACAAACGCCTTATCAATGTCATTAAACACCACTCCATCTTGATGGATGCAGCGAATCCCACTGTAAACTTAAGTTGTGGAGTAAGTTTTTAAATAATACGAAATGTATCTGCACCTTACATTTCAATTTTTATTTGATTTCCAGAGCCTTCTAGATTTGGTGACTTGATTGAAGTGAATAGATCATAAAGATGATTAGAGAGTGTGTTTAGAGTCGTTAGACTATGTCCTCTACTGACCACTTCAGCTTCTTCATGTTTCTTAGATATTGCTTTAATCTAGTCATTGTCTTTAGGTATTGGTTCTAAAGTTTTAGCATATTCCGATCTAGAACATATGAAATCTTCAATACATTAAGTAAGGACATCAACTTGTCCCTCTAAGAAGTGAAAGTTTTCCCATCAATTCTATCCAATTTCACGAAATCTTAATTTATCACTTTGAAAGTTGTCATATCGATTCTCATCCCATTGCTGTTGTCGCCTTAAACTTGTTGAGGAAAATGATTAGTAAACAGAGACCAAAAAAAGTTCTGCGACGTTGAAGAGTGTATGGAACATTTTCTTTAAGTAACAATTTCCCAACTCGAAAGAGTTTGTTATTGAGTTCTAGCAAATTCATGTCCAAGATACAAGAAAATCACCAACTGTAGACAATAATTTAGAAGTTTCCCTTAAAGAGAATTTCTTACTAAATTGTGTCTTATAATAAAAATGATAAAGGAAAATGAAAGTGAATTGAATCTGTTTCAGACCTTGAATTATAGATAATTAAGATTTTCAATTGAAACATC